>JBAHVQ010085700.1:0-26663 GCA_036872915.1 Nanipora kamurai | reverse complement strand
GTACACAGTCCTACTAGAGATCGCGAATCTAGTTAATCAGAGGCCCATTGGTCGCATTCCCACGGATCCCGATGATGATCGATATTTATGCCCTAATGATATCTTGCTGGGCAGAGCAACTAGCACAGTTCCCCAAGGCCCATTCAGATATACGAAGAACCCACGTCACAGATTCGAGTTTTGTCAACGAATTGTTGAAGCATTTTGGAGAAAGTGGTCGAGAGATGTGTTACCTTAACTAGTCCCGAGAAAGAAGTGGAATACAGAATCGCGAAACGTTAGAGTTGATGATTACGTGGTCGTCGCAGATCCCAACGCAGTGAGAGGAAAGTGGGAAACTGGCAGAGTCATTCAAGTGTTTCCTGGAAAGGACGATTTCGTCAGAAACGTTGTTGTGAGAACGAGCAAAGGAACTTATTCAGTAAGATTGCGATCATATATCCTGCCGAAGGTTACGAAGACGAATGAAGAATAAATGGGAATTCTCCCATTGCCAGGGGGAATGTTTCGTTGATTTGACTAATATGACACGAAGTATTGACAAGGGTACGTAAGTGCGCCCGCAATAAGATGCACGAACACGAGGAAAACGCACAAAATGTAAAGCGAAAGGCTGAAGATTTCTGAGCGAAAAATGTCGTATTTTTAAGAGTTACTTTGTTTTGTTTATGTTCCTTTAAGCAGTGCTTGGGACAAATGTAAGTACAGAAACGTTCTATTTTGACGAAGTTTAGTCGTAATGCATACTTATATTTTTTCTTTATTTTCCTTATTAATATAGCTTCAGATTGTAATTTATATTACGTATAATCAATTCGAAACCCAGCCATTGTTGTTGTCATTGTGTCGTCTACGCCATTGGTCCAGTTACTGTTACTGTTACTGCTGCTGTTGCTGTTGCTGTTACTGTTGCTGTTACTGTTACTTTCACCTTTACTGCTACTGTTACAGTCACCTCTGCTGTTACTGTTACTGTTAGCTCTACTGTAACTGATACTGTAGCTGTTGCTGTTGCTGTTACTGTTTCTGTTACTATTGCAGTTGCTGTTCCTTTACTGTTACTGTTACTTTCACCTTTACTGCTACTGTAACTGTCACCTCTACTGTTACTGTCACCTCTGCTGTTACTTTTGCTGTTATTCGTACTTTTATTCCTACTCCTCGTCCTTCTACTCGTGCTCCTGGGATAATTTGTATTCCCACTCACACTCTCATTCTCAATATTGCTATTATTATTCGTACAGTTACGGTTACACAATCAAACCAACTTCTCGGTATGCAAAGACTAAATCTCGGATTAAAAACTTAAGAATCAACTTGATAGAATCAATCAGCTGAGCAGAAATCCTAGTGGAAAGTCAAGAAAGACGTGTAAAAAACTACAATATTAAACTACCAATACAGAAATTAGAAGAAAACTGGAGGTTTAGCGAATGCACTTCTTCATTTTCAATGTTTGACCAAAGTCGTAAGCTTGAAACGCCAGGGGTTTTTTTTTAATTTATCTATGGACATATGACAAACGTTTTTAGCCTCAAAGCAAATTAATATGCTTGATTAATTTTTTTGGTTTTACTTACTCAACGGTCACCGGCGTAGTAACTTGTCCAGTCTTAACTGCAATTTCAACTATAGCCGTTTCGTTTTCTTTGACATTGTAAACGCGATTAGTGAAACCCACTACAATGGCTGAATAAAAAAAGGAAACGACAGATGATTATAGATTCCATTCCTTTGCCTGGGTATACTTAAATAACAAACCAAGTCATACCCAACTAAAAACAACTTTTTATCCTATAGTATTCACCAGGGAACAAGTGACCCTTGTTACGCCGTTAAAGCTAGACAAATGTATTATTTTATTCGTCATTAGTGGAATTCTTACACATTCTTTTATGTACGCCAGATATTCAATTTATTCTTCTATGAGCTACTCTTCAAAATCTAATTAAATACTATGGATACAAATAAAAGAATCTAATATACACCATTAGCAAAAATGAACCAGTGGATTATTACAAATCATGTATTCTGATCGGCTTAAAACACAATGTCCAACAGTGCAAGCAATTTTGCATGAAATCCTTAACGGTATACACGGGAGATATATTTGAAGTTCGCAAATTTGATTAAAAGAAATCACTTCAGTGGTAAAATAATGAAAGCCTAACCCTAAACAAATCCTGACCAGAATTTTTCTTAAATGTTTAACCCACATTTAATCCTAATGGTGTTAGCTGGCTTCAGATCTCATCCACGTCTATGAAATTAAGGAGTTCGCTTTTTTGTCTCATTCCCGTCCAGAGGTCTCCCCTTGACGAGCGTCTGACGTTGGCGTCTGGCGTTAGCCAGAGTAAAATCAGACCTACGGTGACACAGAAAGGAGTTAAGGAGATAGTGTTTTAGTATCTGCTGCAACATGCATTTAATGTTGCACTGTGTATCCGCAGCTTAATCATTATGGTAAATTATGGCAGCGAAACAAGTTAATTTTCCAATTCAAAAATGGTGGGTTCGAATGAATGAGTTTTTGGGTAACTTGTGGCAGAAATCAGATCCAGAAAAGACCAAAATGGAAGAAAAAAATATGGAATGAAGGTTTTTAATAGTAACAATACACATAAAGCTCACAAATTTGTGCATATTTTGTAATTCATAGTATAATTCAGAAAGTTTTCATCTAACAAAACAATGCAAAGGTTTGCCAACATCCGTGACTATTATTTTAAGGATGATTTTTAGACCCGTGAAAATTTACGAGGTTAATCGTAGAGACGACAAAAAACTGTCTTCAGGTTTTTAGCGTTGTTGCAAAACAAAACAAATCACACCGCGTGACCTGGTGCGTGACCCTTAAAATGCAACCCAAAAATTACGATAAAGAATTTATGCATTTTTATATCTTTAATTTCTTCAGTGCCACATCTCTCCCTTCGACGAGTAAAATCGTTTGGCGTCAGTCAGAGTGAAATAATATAAGTTCCCTTGGCAGGGAATGGGTTAAACTAATATTTTGTCCCACTAGTTGGTTTCGGCTAAAACAATTAGATTAATCGCCCACGTTATCTATTTGTTAATTGGACGTATAGGTCCCCCTAAACCAATTTGATGGTGATCAAACTATTAGTGCTCGCTGATATTGCACTTAAATTTATTTTGGCGTGATCGCAGCGTTTATATGGAAAAACCTAACTCTAGCTAGGTGTCAAACGACTAGTGGACGTTCGTCAGGCTCGTTAACTCAGAACATATGTGACGGCAGTACATATGACGAACTTGCAGCCTAGCTCGCCATCTGGGTCGTAGTGGCTCAATGATAAGAGCGTCTCACCGGTCATCAGAAGGTTGCGGGTTCGATTCCCGTCTAGGGCTCAGAAATCGTTTTTCTGAGTTAACAAGCTTGACGAACGTCCTCTAGTCGTTAACATGAGCAGACTTTCTATTCAGTGTTTAAGTATCTAGCAAGGTGTGCTAGTGCACAAACCAATATTTACTTACCAGTACAATTTTTGCCATCGCCTGAATATCCTTTATTGCAAGTACAATTATAGGTCACGATACCGGTGTCTGTACAGGTGGCATATTCATGGCAGTCGTCTCTATTACCACATATCCTAATTTCTGACAAATATCAAAAACATTACTGAATGTAAAATTGCACTTCCAAAGTCTGAATTCTCAACAATTGGGTATTAAACCTGCATGCTTCAGTATCTTTGTTCGGAAAATCATACCATCTTCCGGAGGTAGTTCTCAATGGACTACTTTTACTATATAATTGTCTTCGCTGCCAAGAATTCCCAGAAGACGGAGTATAATTTGACAGGGAATTCCCATCAAAATTTATTGAATTACATTTAATTCGTACGAATAATATTAGCTAATATTTCTACTGCTAAAAAATTTAACGAATTATTGAGAAAGAAACCGAGCTTTCGGACTATATGTCCATGTTCAGGGTTAAAACAACCGTACGACAATTTAGTTAAAGTTGATAAAACAGTAAACAAAATCTTGCAAAACTTTTGTAACGCGCGTAAAAAAGTACTTCTCCGAGTCTTTTTTAGGGTAGATTTCAAGAATTTTAATTTTGAGTTAAAATTCGAATAGGCTTCACAAAGCATGCTTACTATTTAAGAAAAAAGCTATGTTATCAACACTTCTGAAATGGTACACCGAGGTCGAATATTTGGATTTTGGACTGGATAGAGATAGAAAAAAATACAAAATTCCTTCAAAACAATCGAACTCACTCACATTTAACTTGTATGCATAGTAGCCAAACAACTTGATAAAACGGCCAAAAAGATCTTCCTACACTTTTGGTAACTAGCACCCCACGCATTTCCTAAGTTATTTTTTGCGTAGATTGAAGCAATTTTATTTCGAGTCAAAATTCGAACAGGAACTACGCTCAAATCATAAACGCTCAGATCGAACACGAAGGTTGGATATTTGGGACCGTAAAGGGTTAAAGGGAATAATCTTAAACAGTGCTTAGAAATGTTAATAGTTTTAAGATTTTTGCGTTTGTACTTGAGAAAGGTTTCCAGCTCGCTTCTTTTTTTTAGACCCCTTGAAACGCACAAATTAGACAAGCAATTTAGAGGACAAAACAATCAAATTTTCATGAATTATTAAGTGTATTTAATGTCGGTACTTTGAAGTTGTCCTCCAAATTGGTTGTTTAATCTATGCGCGCATGGAATCTGTTGGCTTCATACCCCAAAGGTGATGTGCAAGGACAGAGTAATCCCACCTGCAGATTTGTGAAAATGCAAAAAATTCTGGTCTTATATTCCAGGACTATTTTCGCCCACCTCCGCCGTTGCTATTTTGGGATAACATATATCACAAGAATGAGAATTATCACACTTAACTTATTATTGTGCTACAAAATTGAAAAAACAAGTCAAAAACCTTTGCTTAACTTTATGCCACGGTTTGTTGCTGCGCAACAAACCGTGGCATAAAGCATCGTACATGAGTGACATGAGTGGCATAAAGCATCTTACATGACATCGCATAAAGCATCGTACATGAGTGACGGATATTCGTGGGGTCAAAAAAAATAGAGTTAACAAAAATTCAAAATCTCATCAAAAGAGCTAAATTTGACGAAGTTTCGATCGTGCTCACACTAGTGATTTCTAGAAGCCGAAAAAGTGGATTTTCCAACAAATATTTTCCGGTCTTACTAAAAACGTTTGCTTAACTTCACGTTGTGACATATTACGCGCGCGACAAACCACTTTTATAACACACCTTTTGAAGCAGATTTCAAAAGACATAGTTTGAATCCGATATTCGAATAGGAAGTTCATCAGAATAGCAACTGTGTCCATTGTACACTGGTGACTGATATTCGTGAGGTCAGAAAAAATAAATTTAATAACTACTCCTCCACCATGGAAATCCTTGAAGCTCAGTGCTTGAGCCTGGTTTCCTACAATGGTGACAATCGTTTCAATTGCATAAGAAAAAAATCTTAGCCGTTGCGGTGATCATATATAAACTATACTTTCAGCGATCCTGGCGTTCGCGACAATCGCAGCGAACGTTATTTGTGACACGGAACATTTTCTATCCCGACGATCGAGATTGCTATAATTATTGTTATCACTAGGATCGCTGAAAACACGGTTTCCATATGTTTGCATTCATGACTGAGTTAATTTCTTGAGCAATCGCCACCGTCACGGAGATCATCGTGACGATTGTAGTAACTATATCAAAACTAATCTTCAGAGCATGGTTCCAGCCAGCTCAAACGCGTGGCTTTGATTTCCGTCAGAGGTTTTCTGAAAAGTGACGCTGGTACTGGTTTTACTTTTTTGCTCACACACTTAAACCAAAGTACGTTACTTACTGTCGTTATCTGTAATATACACTAAAGCTCGTTCGCCCAAAGTTACTGGGTCGGTAGAATTAAGCGAAACAGTAAACACTTCTGTCGACTCATGTACAGAATCATCAACCAAGTCAATCTCGATTGGTTTTGGACCCGTTTCTCCACGTTGAAATGGAATACTTCTTGTCACTGTAACAAAATCGTCCCTTCCAGCTGAGTCAGTACTAGTGGTCGCGCTAGAAGAAAACGTTAAAAAGTGTACACTTTGTCAAGTCTGAAATATACTAATCTAGTTTAAATCAGGATTAATAAAAGAATATATATATATATTAATCTGTTATTAAAGTCAGTAACTGAATAAACGTTCATTCCACCTTTGAAATGATAAATTCATCATTATCTTACACTACTAAAGTCAACTGAAAAAGTTGATTTGAAACAATCCTTCGCCGAACGTGCATGTTTTCAGGATATATTTATTGATTGACTACATCACTACAACCGAAGAGCCAACCATACACCTAGCTAAGGGGTTGCAGAGTAGGCTCTTTTGAAAGATTTTAGCATCGAAAGAAGCAAGTGATTGAACTATTTAATAATTGGTGCAACATTGTGTCCAGTGTTCCCCCGTATGTTCTTGGCTTTAATTTTACATGAAATTTTAACATCCCGAGTGAAGCTTACCCTTATAAAAATTTCGCAGGTCAGTTCACATATGAACTATTATTTTATAAGTGAAAATGTTTCAATTCCAGATGTAAAAATTTCGTATGTGGAATTAATTTCGTATGTGAATCTTCCATTTAATATGTAAATACATGTTTCGTATATTTCCAGTTATTATGGGAAATTTTCAACGGTATCATGTCACATGTGAACTAGGTATTTCATATGTAAAAACGTTCCACTTTCATATGTGAAATGAAAATTTCATATGTGAAAATGTATAAAACGTTAAACGTTAAAAATAATAGCAATATTGTAATAGCAATAGATAGCAATAAAAAAATGTATTTACGTTCCGGGCATTGCCCTTCCTCAGAACGTTTACATAAATTGTGCAATCCAGAGCACTTGTAATAGACAAAACAGCTAATTAATATTCAAAGTAAATATAATTGTATGATAAAATCGCATAAATTTAGTTCTTTGGGATTGAAACTAATACATACATGATAATGGTTTCATTCCCAAAGGACTAAATTCCTTAACAATGTTATATGCTCTAACACCTTGGTGACAGTGGGTTTTCCCTTTGACAAGTAAAATCGTCGGACATCAGACAGAGTAAAATACTCTGGCATTAGCCAGGAGTAAAATACTAAAGTCTCTATCAGTCACTGGTGACTGAATCTGGCATCAAGGAGTCAAACCATCCATCAGCCAACTGACATATATCAACTCCACGGTTGAACTTACATAACGGTAATAGGAGCAGTAATTTGGCCAGACGTTACTTCAATTTCAACTACAGCCTTCTCATTTTCTTTGAAATAGTAAACAGGTTTAGTGAAGTTTACGACAACACCTGGAAATGTTAACAATAACGAATGGTAAGTAATCTGGTAAGTAAAATAAAACTGCGTAATGATTTTTAATATCCCTGTTATAACAGACACCTAAAAAGTGACATATTTGATGAGAAATATAATCAAACTAACGGGTCCTCGTTTCACTTACAACATCATTTAAAATAATGGTTGTTGATCTCGATTAGCTGGCTTAGGTATTGATATTTTACAAAAGATGATACTTTCCTCCCATTTGCCATGATTCTCAAAAAATTAGTGCTCTAGGTTTGGGGAGCAAGCATACCTAGAAAGTATTTTTTAAAACTAATAAAATGTAGGCTTATAAGCCATGGATACAAGTTCGATCATTGGTACGCAGCTTTTGGAAACTTTGATCACACGCTATCTTTTAAAATTGGCTCCACGATCCAACATTTGTAGCATCATAATTATCATTTGTTATGTACCAACAATTAAAAATCGTGTACAATATTAGCAACCGTCAGCAACTGTTAGATAAGCGAGTCTCCTCCAGTGTTCAACAATAATGTAGGATTGTTTAGAGGTGCCTTAAGCCCCGTCCTAACGATTGACATATTGCTGTAAAACACCATCTAGCATTGTTCCCAAAAATATGTTGAACAAGTTTCGCCTTTCTGTTTTTCAATTTTGGATCACGTCGGATTATGTTCGATAATAAAGGACTGATTAGTTTAGCAAGCCCGTTTTACGATGTTCTTCCATGTTGGATGATCATCACCCAACATCTCTTCTGCCAAGCTATCTTGCGTGTTTGATAAACTCTGTTTAATTAGATGAGCAAACCTTTGTAACTAAGATGTTTACTTATCGAACACTATTAAACAGACACGTAAGCACGAGAACAACTGCGTATTTTAATTTAATACACCGAACTCTGAACAGTGCTTTGGTATTTATAATACGACGTTTCGACTTGGTTTTACTCGCCAGCAGCATTCAAAACATTGACAAAAACCTAGTCGCAATGCAGAAATTTTAATGTAATGATACTATACATAAAACATTCACAATTGACTAGTTGGAAGCAGTGCAATTTCAAGATACAGAATTGCATATAAAAGGTAATTAATTACCGAAAAAGAGGTAATTCAGAGCAAATTTCCTAAACTACGAAACAATTCAAAGGGGTAAAAAATCACGAGGAGCTAATCAAATACGACTGCTACAGAAGGGGAAAATTTGGAAACGTTGCAAGCCAAAACAGCGACGAAGTTTTTCAATGAGCTCTCTTTGGCGGTCGCTTTTTGTTACTAGCGTGTGTCAATAATTCTCTGCGGTGTGTATTTGATTAAGGTAGCTCCATACAATGATAAATTCACATGTGAATTTATCATTTCATATTACCCTGAGGAAGATTCTGAAATAGCTCCATACAGTTTCCCGAAAAGTAGAGAATGCTAATCTGAGATCTAAAAATGTGTGCATAAACACTTTGGAAAAAGAACAAATCTGAATTCTAGGCATCCAAAAATACGACGAAATAATCTATATTGGCGAATGTTGTGCGGCATCTGGTAGCTTGGTGAATACAGATCAAAATCGCGCATGCTCCTCAAACTAGTTAACTCCGAAAAGTTATCTGAGTACCTGGCGGGAATTTAACCCGTAACCATCAGATCGCTGGTGAGGTGCTCTAACCATTGAGCTACATGGACTTAAATAGAAGAACAAAGGTTACTACTCGTACTGGTTTGTAGTTTACATGTGCACTGCTAACTGTACTCTCGACAAGTTATATGGTCCACATTAATGTAGGCTCAGATAACTTTGCTGAGTTAACAATCTTCAGGAGTATGCACAATTTCGATGACGAAATAAGGTGTTCAGATCGTTGCTATGACAACCGCGGTGTTCCAAAATGGCTACCATTTACCGTTCAATCCAATCTATTTCGAATAAAACTTTGGTGGACCACATTTTTTTTCCATAGAAACTCTCTTTCTTGGATGAGTAATTAATGAGACAATTTTAAAAAATTCTGTGGGCGTTTTTCTCTAAAAGTGATTTTAAAGTTTTCAAGTTTGTTTCATGTATTCTCTTATCATTTGTAAGTTAATATGTTAGAATTATATTATTTTATTTTATATTTTGTATTCTAGATTTAGTATCGTAGTCTTGCCTTTGTACACGAGCTTATATTTTATTTTTCCTTGGTAGTTTCACAGTTTTAAGCTGCAGTATTCTTAAACCTGTTTGAAGAGCAGACACGGAGTATATTTCCATATGTAATGTGAACGATAGTCAAAATTTGATTTCATGACAACTCGTAACGATGATGATTTAGTTCAGCATTGTTGTTATTTTAATTGTACCTTCATTACATCACCCTTGCCGTTCATATTATGTGTCTGTGACATCGCTAACAGCATCTTAGCAATGCCTGTTATGCACACAAGTAAATATTACAAACCTATACATGTTTTTCCATCTCCAGAATATCCCTTTCTACATGTACATTCATATGTTTCAGGACCGGTGTCGGTGCATATAGCAAATTTGTGGCAGTCGTCCCTTTCAGTACCGCAAATCGGAGGCACTAAACAATAATATAATGATCAATCAATACCAAAACCACATATTCTCCAATAAGAGATGCAGATTCTTCATGTAAATTCAGCATACATTGTTTACTTTCTTTATTCCCAAACCACAGAAATAAATAAGAAAACGATGACAAAATAAACATTAACCAAGTCCTTGCAGTTCAACAATGAGTTACATCTTGTTCAAATCATATTACCTTTCCCCAACGAAACAAAGATAATTTAGCACAGAGCGTCAAAACAACTTTTTAAATTCTAATTTCAATAAAAGCAAATAACAATACAAGGACGGTGACAAAAGTTGTACTCCAGTCCACACAGAAACGACTGTGATCTATAGGTTTAAAAACTATAGCATGAAACATATTCCGAAAAATATATTACCGTGGAAACTCAAAATTCGAGTCAATATCAAGACGAAGAGGAATGAAACTGGGATATTCCCACTTTATTACAAAGTCATCGTCAGACAAAATGATTATACATAAGCAAACTTAGATCTGTATATAGATGAGGTGTGATGACATCATGACGTACAGTATTATATAGATCAAGACTTTATGTAAAATCATTCTGTCTGATGATGACCTCGTAATAAAATCAAAATGTCCATGACCAGAAATCTCGGTCATTTGAGCCCACGTACCGTTGTGCGGTATCATCACTGCTCGCTGACAAAGCAGTGGCCTTCTCATGAAATTTCTTTAGAAATACATTAGAATAAACCAAAATTACAAGCAAAAGGGAAAGGTACGTTTTCGACGAAAATCAGTAAATTTTTGATGGCAAGTAAAATATAAGCTGCATTTCATAGGTGGAGTTTGGCAAATTACTCGCTGTAGCTCGATTCTTAGATATTCTGTCTCAAACGTTGGAATTTTCCTTGTTTTCAACCAATTTAATATTCCAACGGTTGAGATAAAATATCTAACAATCGAGATACAGCAAGTAATTTGCTAAACTCGACCCATGAAATGTAGGTTATGTTTTACTTGCCATCGAAATTTCACCGATTTTCGTCGAATACGTACCTTTCCCTTTTGCTTGTGATTTTGGTTCCTACTAATATATTTCTGAAGAAATTTCACGAGAAGACCACTGCTTTGTCAGCGTTCAGTGGTGATACGGCACAACGGGTCAAATAACCGAGATTTTTCATCCACAGTTTTGCTTGTTTTCGCTTTGATATTGACTGGAATTTTGAGTTTCCAAGATGACATTATCTTTCGGAATATGCTTCATCTATAGTTTGTTTAGATTATACTACTTTTCCCAAAGAAATAAACAAGATCGTTTAGGTGAAGACGTTAAAATGGCATCACCCGAATGTCAATCATCAGTGACATAGATATAATATTACTTGTTCTCCACACCCTTTTAGGAGGTTTCCTTTAGTTTTAAGTTCTACACTGGTAATTAGTGTCGTTAGTCAGTTAAGATATTTTTCAGGTAGTTTCTGTTGGTTAACTGAGATGTAAACTGTACAATGCTCAATCGCTTTCTTGTGTTTCCATCAGTCGCCTACTTTAAGATTTTTATCACAAATTTTAATCAAGGAAGCTTTTGTATTTTTTTCGATTGAAAAGAGAAGCAGTTGCGTGGAAATCTTGGAACAAAAGTTTCGAATCCAAAGATGAAATACACTACACATTTTCAATAAAATTTGATAAAGATTGCAGATTGTCTGTTAAAATAAAAAAAAGAGACAGCTAACCGCTTTCAGGAATTGCCAAGGCTCTTGCGCATATTATGAACGTTTTAAAGGCTGTCATCACGTTGTCATGGCAACAGGGAGCAGCTCTAAACATCTTTCAAATTATCATAAAGTACACGAAAAATATCAATGAAGTGCTAAAAAACCAGTCATAAACCGCTATATCCCTTAATCTTGGTTTCAATAGCAATTTGGACGAAGTAAAGTAGCGATCTTACTTAACTTTATTTTTTACTCACCGTCATTATCTATAATATACACAGAAGCTGCTTTGCCCAAATTTACTGCAGCAGAGGACGTTAGAGAGACAGTGAATACTTCCGTCGGCTCAACCAAAAAGTCATCGTTTAACTCAATCTTAACTGATTTTGGTCCAGCTTCTGCAGGTTCAAACCTAATGCTCTTAGTTACTCCAAAAAAATCGTCCTTTCCTGCTGTCAACGTACGAGTGGCCAACCTGTACAACGATGATGTGTAAAAACAGCAGACGTGAATGAACTTAACTGACCCAATATCTTATTCCAATATTTAACATACTATGTTTCGCTTCACGTCAAGTGAAACAAAGTCGAAACCAATCTAAGCCGTTTTAATTTCCTTCTGATAAAAATAATTTTAAAGTTAAAGGTTCTGTTCCAGTTACAGTAATAGTCCGCTGCAGGTTCAACTTTCTTTGTGTTCCAGTGATGTGACATTTTCTTTCAAAAATTGCACCCCAAGTGCTAACAATAAATAATACATGGAACCGCGAGTTGGAGTCACGCTCAATTTTCTAACCTGTAGTTACCGCTGCATTTACAGTTACAGTTCGAGTAAAAGAGGCTGAACTTTTACTGAAAAAATGAAAACAACCCCATTTTTTTGTAACTGTCATACACATATGCAAAAATGATACTATTCGACTAATTTCTCGATTTTACGTACCGAACGGTTACCGGAGCAGTAACTTGGCCAGAAGTTACTCCAATCTCAACAACCGCTGTTTCATTCTCAGTGAAATTGTAAACACGCTTACTGAAACCAATTTCAACACCTGAAAAATGATGAAACAGTAGGACGCTGTCAGTAAATGAACACTGGGTTAATAATTATGTTCTATTAATATATTTAGGTTTATGTAAACGTGATCGGATCCAAAAGAAATTGGATCTACTTCGATCCGATCTCCTTCATTTTTCAGGAGATTACACCGGATCCGATTCACTGATTTAAACGGGATTTGATACGATTGGATTTTAACAGAAATACATTCGGAACAGATCAGAAACATTTTGGGTTGGCGGGTATAAGGTAATCGGATGCGCTAACTTTATAGGAACATTTACAGGGCTTATTTTGACTCCTTACTGCAGTTTTTGTGATGGATAAAACATGAGAGGTATCCTTCTCTTTAATTTCACCTAAATTCGAAATGACGTTTCCCCAAACAATTCCTTGGTCAATCAATTAGAGTGGAATGAATTTTTGCGACAATTTTTGAATTGATGGACTAAAGCAATCTTTTTTACCACATTGACGGTGTTAAAAATTATTGGAATGAGGTTTTGCGATAAGTTTTGATGTACTAAAGGAATCTTTTTTGTCGCATTGACGGTGTTAAAAATTATCAAGTGCCACACCACCTCAATGTTCTCCAGACTTAAAACTAATTCTGCCCATCCCAATTCAATTTACCGTCTAGAGTGGAATTCGCACAAAGATGTCAGTGTTGCATCACGTATTGTAAAAGAAGTTATAAACCAACTAGCATACTTACCAACGACCTGTTTACATGACTTCTTGGCAATATTAACCGCCTCTTCTTGCAATTCAGAAAATGACTGTGCCTCAATTAGCTGATCTTCTTTGTCTACAATTTGTCTCAGCTCCTCCCTGTCAACGTCTTTTCCAATTCCTATTGCAAAGACAGGGATGCCTCGTTGTTTTAAAGCGTTGGCTGCTTCTTGAAGCGGAATTAAATCTTTTACATTTTCAGTTGTTTGTTTTCCATCCGTCAAGAGGATTGCAATTTTAGTCACATTTTCTCGCATACCTCCCTCCTTTGAAAAAAGAGACGTGTTCGCAGTTTGAAGCCCAAGATCAATCCGTGTTCTATCTTTTCGATGTGGCAAACTTTGTACGGTACGAAACAATTTTCTTAAGTGTGGATGTTTACCAAACTTCAGCGCGACTTCTGCTACCTTACTGTACAGCACTACACCCACGTGAGTTTGGTCCGGCTTGAATCCCATAAATACAGAAATTCCCTTTATAAAGTTTTTGATATTCAAGTAGCCTTTTGTATTGATGCTTCCTGAGGAATCCACTATAAAGCCAACATCAACTGGAACTTCGCAAATGGTCAGATCATCTGGGTAAATGATCAGATAAAACATCACGTTATAACAAATAAAGTTAAATCCAAATGACATGAAAATATCATTCCGTTATCTTAAATATCATAGTTGAAGAAAAAGATCATTGACACGGTATTAAAAAGTAAACAACAATGAAAAAACGGAGTGGCGTTAATAGAAATTCGCGAAAAGATCGCAATACAGAACGCAATATGGAAACTCATAGCCACAAATTTCGGATTGGGCTGAAGACGGTGGGTTCCTAATGCATTGTACTGATACTGGTCTCATGACATTGATTGTGACACAGATCGACTTTGATTATTCAAAAGATATTGCAAGTTGCATACTTCAAATTGGAGGGCACCATTTGCCTGTTAAAAACTTGAGCCGAAAATGAACTATAAATGTTAACAGTCTATTCCAAACGTCCATTGGTCAGTATTTAAGATAGTTTATTCCTCCAGAAATTACTCATTTTTTTCTGTTTCAACTCTTTTATGGTTGCATGAGTCAAGAACAGATGGGTTATGATGTTTTTAACACAAATTTAACCTTCAATAAGTCAATATAAAGCTTCGGTTGTTCCAAACGCAAGATTATTGTATAGATAAATCTTTAAGTTTTGACAACAAGAAAGTAAACAAATCTAAGTATAACCACTCAGTTTTTAAGTTTTTATTCGAACACAAACGTTTTCGCTATAAAAGCTCTTCAGGTGTTTTCACCTGAAAAAAACGTAATAAATAATAAATAATAAATAATAATAATTAATTAATTAATAATAAAAAAACATAAAAACTTAAAAACTGAGTGGTTATACTTAGATTTGTTTATTTTCTTATTGTCAAAACTTAAAGATTTACCAATATACTTTCTAACTCGCAGTTTCTAACTCCAGGGACTTTCTTATTATGCTGAAAATCCACCCGGAAAACTAGGTTTCCGTTTCGCTCTTTTAATTTTCATTTTCATTCATCTGTTCGTCACTGGAAATTGAAATTATTAAGTCGAAAGGAAAAATAACAAATCAAAAGCAATAAAAGTTCCAATTTCGCGAATAAGAATTACTGAAATATAAGTAGTCACATACTGCCCAATCCTTCACGGTCCTAGGTTCAGCCTCGTTGTTTAACGATTGTCATCTCTGTACATAATGACTCAGGTGATGGCCCAAATACTTCTGCTGATAAACCGTAATCCAGTCAATAGTATTTTAGTAAGAGTTGGTTACCTGCATGGGCTTGGCAAATGTCACTGGAGAGTTTAGAAGCCAAGTTTAGCATGTCTCTAGAAGTGCTAACTTTGTAAACCCTGTCTTCTTTTTCCACCATTGATTGTAGTTCCTTTTGAGACGTACCATCTCCAACACCGACGGCATAAACATTCACTCGCTTGTCGTGAAGTTCTTTCGCCGCTTTAGCCAGTGCATCGTGGGTAACTTGTCCTTGGCGTCCATTAGTGATCACGATGGCAACATGGGGTATAAAATTTCTTACTCCACTATTCCTCGAAAACACCTGTTCTTTAGCCACTTGAAATGCCCTATCCAAACTCCATGGCCCTCCAAGATTCTTCATAGCGTCCACATTTTTTCGAAATTTCTTTCTACCGGAGTTTGAACTTTTTAAATCTATTGGAACTTGGACTTTGCCTCCAGCTAGCACGACAGAAACATGACTTGCATGGGGAGAAACGTGAAAGATGTCACCGATCTTCTTTATAAAAGCTTTGACATCAGGGTACTCGCTGGCAGCTAGGTTGTCAGAAGTATCGACAATCAAAGCAATTTCCATTGGTGTGTTGCATTTCTCTGTTAAAAAAAGACATTTTACGAATTAAAAATTTATTCAAAATTTTTTCTATTTCTCCAGGATTTCTACGCCCTAAGTTTGCTCTGTTCAAAACACTTCTTTAATTGATAAATTAAAAACAAGCGATAAAGTAAAATGCCATTTAAGATGAACTCTCACCAGCCGTAATAAAGCCAAATAACAGAAATATGTAGCCTAGAATCTTCATCTGAATCCTCGTTGCAAGAAGACAATTTCTGAAAAGTGATGTTTACAAAATTAGCAAAAATTAAGAGCAAGAGTCAAATTCGACAAGGATCCGACATATAAGTAAAAATGTGCACAGCTGGTAAGACATAACGTCTAATCACTGATCCCCAACATCATCTGCATTAATTAATTGAACTGTAGTAATTAATTGAACGAAAATTTCTTCTTCTCAAAACTCAATGGATCGGAAAACTAGAACTTAGTTTTACATCTGCCAACTATAAATGAAAAATATGACACAGTTTGTGGCAGGCTAGTAATTAGTTCTTAGGCCTAGAGTTGGTAGACCAAACATTAAACTTTCAATTTACTTTTACCTGGTAGATCAACTGTAAAAAAATTTGTCTTAATTCCGGAGATAATCCTTTAGTACTTTCAATCAAAAGTGAGTTCCAATCAAAAGTGAGTTCATCTTCCTAGCCGTAGATTTAGCGCTTACTAGCCAGCTAAATGTTTGCTCCTGAAACACAAACCCATGAAAAAATGTAATTTGGAACCGACCTCGACGTCAAACTAATTTGAGACATCTGTGCTCATTTAAGATAAGCATGTATCGCACTTGATAAAATCATCCTGTAAGCATCTGTACTTGATATAAAATTGTCAACAATACCACAAAATGTTTTGTTTGGGGGTAGAAAGGTTCCTCCTACGGTTTGTTTTAGTTGGTAGATTTTCTCGCTTTTTTCAATGAAATTAAGCACAACGACGAGAACAAATAAAACCGCAACCAATGTCACAACAAGCCAAATCATTTATCAGTTTTCTAACGTCACGGAACAATGCTCTTTTACAATACACTCGAAATGCAGGAAATGGTATTTCTGCAAACCTGAAAAGTCTTGATATTTCCGGAGAGCGTACTTCTATAGATATGTAATACAACAATTCGCCTTTTTATACTTTGAACTAAAGGATTGTCAGTTTACCATAGTGATCAGTAGAAAGAAATACACACATATGTACAGGAGATCATGTTACAAATAACTTGTGTGAAGTCATCCCCTTTTCAACTAAACGGGATTTGACCCGGAGGAAACAGTGTGTGTCAAGTATGGAAAAAAATCCCGCAAGCCTACTAAAATTTAGTAGGTATTCTTTATACAAATAACCATTTTAGTAATTTGAAAGCGGATAAAAGTCCAGAACCACGAAAGCCTCCACAATCAAATTGTATATTAATACAGATAAGGGGAAAAAATAACAGAAGAATCTTTCAATGACTTTCAAATTGCCACAATGGATAAATTCTAAAGATTAATTATGAACTTTCAATGGGGTTGCGTTTTTAGTAACACAAGCTGCATATTCAACGGTCTGCTTTTGACAATGACCTCGAAATAAAGTCGAAATATCGTTATAATCTGTTTCATTTTGTTTTATATCTCAAATATTAGGCTTACAAGATGTTGTTTGTCCGAGTACGTTCCTTGTTCTATACCTAACAGTGCATCTTCCTGTGTTTGAAATCCTGGATTCGTGCTGGGTAGCTGAAGAAAAATTGACATTGAAGTTTCGAATACAATTACATTATTTGGGCCACTAAAGCGGGTCCCACTTTGTGTAAACTGACCTTTTTTCCAGAAAAGGCAAAATAGTAAGTGGTGGAGTTCTGGTTGAACTAGCCTAGCCTGGGTACGAGCTGTTATAAATAGCCCACGTTGTAGACTGATAATGACTATGAACTCATTCACATTGATACCATCTTCATTCATAACACTTTATCGATTAGTTACAAACAGGAGACCCTGATTAAATGCAACAAATATGTCTACGATTCTAAGACATTCTTATCACACATGAAGAAAATGTTCCAACTTGCTATTTTGAAGCTGAGACTCAAGCAGTTTACGGTAATCACAACGATCATGCATGTTGAGGAAAGCATCTGGATAGCATTGGCAAACTTTATAAGTATCAGTGTCACTATACCTGAGATCTGTTCATCGCCGTTTATCAGGGTCGCAGTTTTAAACTTAGGGAGAGCAGTCCCCTCGGATGTGAATATTTTGACCATATTTATTTTCATTATTCACGCACTGACCAAAATTTGACATACAGCTATGTATCCTCAGATATAACGACGGGTTTTGGATACGTTCCTTTGAGTATCAAGAAATAATGAGAAGTTATCGGTATTTTTTTGTTTGTCCAAAGAATTCTCTCACCTGATATACTGCTGTCAGCGAAAACTTAGTTGTTTCTAATTTTTCGTTTATCTCTTCCTTTCGTTCAATTTGTATCGTTTACACGGGACTACTGAGACTAGATAAGCCTAATTGTCCGTATGGTAAATTCATAATTATTATATACTACTGAAGGCAACCAAAAAGTTGACTCGAGCGGGAATTGAACTCGCACCTTCGGGAATCCGGTCCGCCACTCAACCTGTTGAGCTATCGAGTCCACGGGGATTAGAGACGAGTTATTATCCAGTTTAAGTGCACGAGATATTCTCGCGACAACTTAACACTATCCACGAGGATGGATTTGTAGTGTATGAATTCTATTTGAAAATCATCTTTAAGGTAATATGAAATGATAAATTCACAATTATCCCGCACTACTGTTAAGTTGTAGCTAGAATATCTCAAGTCCACTTAAGTTGGATAATAACTCGCCCCCAATCCCTTGATGCTAAGGTCAATAAGTAGAGCGACGGACCGGTATCTCCAAGGTGCTCGAATCCAACTGTAGTCAACCTTTTTAGTTGACCTTAGTAGTGGAGGATAATTGTGAATTTATCATTTCCTATCACCCTGAGGATGACTCTGAAATAGAATTGTACGTATCAACCGTGTCATTGATAAAGTTTTGCATGCCCAGTAGACTGTTGATTTAACAAATTGAAAGAAAACAGGAAATTAGCATTCAATAAGGGGAATGTGAACCACAAAAATATACGTGATTTGAGAGAAGACATCACCGAATATTTATCCTGCAGTTATCTCTGTTATTCTCTGGTTATCGGGACCTTACACCAGACCTACGTTAATTGTACAAGGTGTAGACTGATGATAAAATTCCACTATTCATTAATTGTCATAAAACCGTCGAAATCATACTGTGAAAAAATATGACGGAAACGATATTGTTTTGACAAACATCTAACGAAAGAATATGCTGGATAAATGAATTACTCTCAATGGTTAGAGGAGACTGACGACGTGTCCTCCAGACGAAATATAAAGATTCTGGCAAAGCGATCTTCTCGTGGAAAATGGTGAATGACATCACGCAATTCGTGAGAATTTTGTGAGGTTTTTACTGGGGTGTCAGCTTGTCAGTTCAGCTTGAAACGTGCCACGGCAGAAATTGCTTCGGATTTTTAATTTGTCGAATTTCCAGAACAGGTCTTTGTGTTACGAGTGACTGACTAGCTTCCATACCGCAAAACAGCTCCGTATACCTATCACAACTTTATTCTGCTTTGTAACCCTTAATTAATCAAGAAAATTCAAACTTATGGAAAAACAATTTCTGGACGCTAGACGGCAGTGAAATCCGCAACCTTCTGATGGCCAGCGAGGCGCTATAACCATTGAGCTACTAAGACTCAGATGGTGAGCTCAGTAACAGTTTTCCTGACATTACTAGTTTGATGAACGTTTGCTGGTTGTCTGACATACGCCAAGCTCCTTCATGAGCAAGATTTGTGCTCAGCATTCAATGCTAAAATTCAAACTTCTACAAAAATGAAATTAATAGTCTTTTTCGCATCTGTATAGATACTATACGTTCGTCACCTGATCTTAAAGAATCTCACCATCCATAAAGTCGCTCTTCTTGTCCTGGATTGCTTTTTGCCATCTGGTTGCTATTTAACCCAACTAAATATGATTGTTTTACGATGCACGCCGTAAAATAAGTTGTTGCATTATTCGCTTACATTGTGGTACACGCAGAAATCTGTCCGTTTTTAAGGTGTATTCCAAGAAATGTTATATAGGCTGTACTAAATTACCAGAATGCACCACATTATGACTAATGGGGTAACTGCCAAAACTTTCAGCATGTAAACAAATCCACGCTTTTGACTGCAGCCAGGTTATTTTGGGTTCAACTGGTTATAGATTATGCTTTTGGGTCTTTTTTTGCGCTTATCCAATAGATTCATAGGTATCTATCTCTTCTCGAAGTAGATCTAGAAAGCATTTAACTCTGCAACCCTCACAACTTGTAGCGCCCACAGAGGGCACTTTGTTTTTCTTTAACGTAGTACAACGTCTGTTTAAAGCCAATGAACTAATGGTGTTTGCAGGTTAAGACGTCGAAATTATCACTCCATTTAAGGGTAATATGCTAAAAACCAGGTAACTCTTACCTTCACTATCGTGGTTTTCAGACTTAGTCCGGGGAATTGTTGTTGTGAAGTGAAGCAATGCAAGACGACTCCCGATTTAAGTATCTACGCAGCTGGCCTGTTTTTGCCAGTAATCTCCACCAATCTGTAATGTGATGTGTATGTCGTTTCTCCCCGCTAAAATGATAACAGAACCATTTCCTGTCAGCTGAACGTGAGGAGAACACGTCATTTGTTCTCTTTATTCGGTTTAGGATGTAATGCTGTTAAAGAACTCTGCCAGGTTGATGTTCTTCAGTCATTTCAAAATACTCAAGTCAACTTTTATAAAATGATCTGATTTTCACCCTAGAATGGTTATGCTAGAAATTTGGTGCACATAAATAGGTTTATGAAGATTAACAAAACGGATATTCTAACAGGGCACGCGACTTCCGCTGACAATTCGTTAATCATTCCCTGTAGTGATATATATGGAAGTATTGAAACATTCTTGTTGTTACGTTTATCCCAAATTTCACGACATGCGATATCATATATGAAAATAAAACATACTACCTGTGTTACCGTAAACCGTACATGCGTTGAAATAAACAAAGTGAAAAGAGACATGTGGGCATGACAAGTGATTTCGCTTGAGGTACAACCTATCTCTTTCCTCAGTTTGCGGACTCTGTTTTTGGTTATTACACGATTAAATCGTTAATTCGCAACAGGAGTGGAAGTCTAACTATACATCAGTAAAATTTTCACTTCCTTCATTTAATTAATCGGTTACTTTTGAATTTGCACTGAAAGTTTATACGAAACACAGAGTTCGGAAAGAACTGCGTCCGATTTTATTCATCCAATTAACGTTTGTTGAACATAGGACTGCTTCCATGTGTCGTCCGGCCGAGGAATAAACACTTCCAAGCGCATTCCCATTGCAAGCATGTACCTGATTTGACGTTTCAGTCAATTTTAGGCATTGCAATGATAATAGAAAATAAGATGAGATAAAAAATTGAATATACTAAATGAAATGACAAACTGTGATGGGTTATGTATGGCAAAATACATTATTAAAAACTACAACAGCACGAGTTTAGGAATTTCACGTCATTATACCTTAAACCAGACTATTTGAGCACAACGAGCAACAGAAATCTGAACCAATTTAATAACATTTCGCCAAAACGTCGATTCTTTTCAAGAAATCGAGACCATCCAATTTTGAGTTTGTACTATCAAACGTGAACATCGGTCATATCATAGTGGTTAGTCTCACCTTAAACGTCCACGTGTAGACGTTTAATCTGAGACATGAAATATGTCTTTCATGCACAGGATATGTCAAACTTAGAAATCAAGCACAACAGCATTCTTTTGTTCAACTTCAACTTAATCTAGAACACCGCAGCATTTCACCTATAAATAATTTAGTGTTTTGCAAGGGGCCGAGTTAATCCATACAAAATTACAAATGATTTTTAAAAAATAACTACGACGGCTGAAGCTAAATACAATCATACAGAACATTTAAAACATTGCCATATACTGCTATGCAAGAATAGACTTTATGTATCGTAATGGGAAAATACGGACTGTTTTTTTTTAAAACTATTTCGCAGGATGGTGAATATTCTTTGACAGTCGCACGCCTGTCAATTCTTACATGTAGCGTGAGTCTCGCTTTCAGCTCAGAAATCACGCTGTCGTTCATGACTGGCAAAATCTGATGCAATTCCTTTAACATACTTAATATATTTTGGCTTCTTTTGATTGTCCAGAATGATGCTCTGAAGCATGTTTAGCGGAATAAAAATCAAAGTTGACATTTAGGTATGTTTTGTGGTGCTGAAGGCGCCTACGAATTGGTTGATTATCAACTTTCTAGCCAATTGAAACCTCTTTGAAGGTATCCTTTAGGGCACGATCTTTTGAAATAATAACCTCAGCTTCACCCGTTTGCTCACTGGTCAATGACAAATGCGATGAGGGTGGTAAATCATAAAACTGGTAAAAGATTTTACCCATTGGAGCTTCAGTCTCAATGAAAACAATTAGTCTTCCATTTTAGCCATCACCGGCGCCCACAGTACCCTCTACCCTGACTTTAACTTCAGAATGCTCCAACTCATTTTAAAGAATTCTTGGTTAACAGGTCCCTATTGCCGTGATGTGATAACGTATTTTATCCACATTTAGCCTGCAAGTACAATAAAAGGTTTAAGTCAAATCATCGCGTTAATTAATGGTTCTGGGTTTTCTAATATTTGTAGTATTATAGCTCAAGCCAAGCTTAAATTTCCCCAATTCTACTTTATTGGGGATCAAACTTCGTTAACTAGAAAAAAGAGCGAATGGGCTAAGAGAATCAAGCTCTAGGAAAAATGCTCGGGCGAAGAGAGTCCCTGTAAGAAAACTAAGCAGTCAACAAGACGTGGTTTCTGATGGAAAACGGTTTTCAATTAGCTATATCATGTCGAGGAATTTATAAAAGACAGAAGGAAAAGGTTCAGGAACTAATGTAAATTTACTTCCAACATAGCAACTTTTAATGCGTTAACTACTGCCTATGAGGGATTGCTATTGCGGCACTAAGTTGCGCATCGTAGATGTAAGGATTTCGTAGTATTAATTAGAAGTATTGAATAAGTTATTAAACCACCGTCGAACAAACAACTCAAAATCGTGGCGGTACATGTGCCACGTGCAGAGAGGAGAGAATAGGCGGGGCTCTGTCATCGCATACCGGAACAAAAGATCTTTGGAAGGGTTGAACATTAAACTATCGTATAATCTAGAAAATAAGCTACTATTCCATCATGTTGAAGTTAAGTTAAATCGACCGACAAACCAGCAAGTGAGATGCTGCTATGTTGTGTTTTTCTACAACGGAGGGTTTACATGTGATCATCGGAGTTTGACTACGGTTTTGAACTATTAACGTTGTCAGAGAAAACAAACTTTGACAAGTCGCGCTATCAAAACCAATCACTGTCAATGGAAAGAATTTTAAGTCCCTGTGACTCCTTAGTTGTGAATTGCAGCCTTTTAATTCCGATGAGAAATACTACAAAATCCTCGCCTCCCCAAAAGTAACTCCTGTTCAATGAGTCCAATAGCACTTTTGCCGTCGAGTAGTCGTTGCGAGGGAAAGTTGTGCGAATACCCGCTCTATTTTATGACTGTACGAAAGTTTATGAGAATGCCCGCGTTGTTTTATTACCGAATTTGCGTTTTCAATCGACTGGGATAAAGATGCAATCATATAAATATCAGGTGGGGTATTGCCTCCAGACGAAGCTACGGGATAAGCAAATGGAGGGGAAAGTTGATTGTTGTACGCTTGGTTTGTAATTGAAAGCCCAAGTCCACATGAAAACATAAAATTTCTTTTCATTTCGGCATTGCACTTTTTATGAATGAATGAATAGTAAAGTTTTACGTGAACGCAATTTGAAATGTGCACAAACTTTTCCCGACCAATACTAATTGATTCAGGCTGAGCTCTATACAATGAGACAACTACTCAGCTGGCAGTTGTTAATCTGTTTACAGATTAAATGACGATACAATAAAAATTTACAATATGGGGCTCCTGATGAATAAATTTGCCTATTTTTATGGCTAATGGTTTCGTGCAAACTAAAAAGTTAATTAAAAAAGCAAACTATCTAAATGAGTTCAAATAATGCCACTGAATTAAATTAACGCAAATACGAAACATCTGTAAGCCCGACAGACTTTGAATTAACCAAAGAAGCAAAGCATTTTGTGGAGGCTGCGTTCATGATTTCTTTTAAATACATTTAAAGACTACGTTTCTAGTTAGGGAATATATGAGAAAAAGTATCAGTAAATCACCAGTCCATTACGACGACGAGATTTTTCTTCAAGGGGGGAAAATGTGAATGAACTAATGTGATTAACATGCGAAATGGAGATCAGACATTTAACTTACTGTAATGGCATAAACAAGACGGCCTAAGTCCAGATATAAATGTACCCTTACTCTTTCAGTCTATGTGCACTGTTATTACAGGTAAAACTCAAGTGAGTATCAATCTGAATGAAGAATACTTTTGTTTACTACAAACTGCAACAAATGTATACCATGTGATCAACTGTTCGGATTCCAACAAAGAGTAAAATATGCGGAACCAAAAACATCTAAAAGATCCCAGCGATAGGTCTACTTGTAATTTTTTAAGATAAACCGACTAATACAATCATTAATATCGAGAGCTCTTTTCTGTGATCCTTTCATCAAGGGAACTAATTTATTCTCTCTCTAATAATAGATTCTCAAATGCGTGCAAATGGTGATTGAAGCTCTGGTCTATGCATGACAACGACTATCTTGTAAAAACAACGACAATCATACCGTAAACGTTCTGATACCTAGTGCACTACTGCACGCAATAATGTATGAAATGGCGATTGATATACTCTTGCTGAATATTGCAAAAATTATGGAAATAAAAACAAAACTTTCATTTAATTTTTCTATAATGTTTACCTCATCGTACTCCTGATGATTTCCGTTACCTGTCCCAGAATGCCATTCACCTCTGCTACTTTGAGCCTATTTATGTAGAGGTGCGTTACTTGACACGCTAGGATACTTGCCATAGGCGAGATCTCAGCAGGTATGGGAAATTTTATTGTTACCCTGGGTTGGCGTGGAGAGATACAAATTTTCCCAAGTAATTTGTCCAGGATGATATTTCTATTTTTGTGAGAATAACTTGATTTAACCTTTGCAGTTTGCAATCACCTTATGTACCTAGGCTAGCTAGGTAACTCGGCTTCAAATAAATAGACCGTACATTTTAACCCGCCCATTCCTTGTCTGGGTCTGCAGAACAATCGCGCCTAAAGTTCCACTTTGTATCACGATCTTATAGCTGCCAATCTCCATTCGATCTTGCTTAAGATATCACATTAGTAAGTGATGACAAAACCATGCCAAATTGTGAGAAAAAAAGATATAAAAATTCACACCGGACGGGAAAGAATTCAAAACAGCATGAAAGTGATACAAATAATGGTCGCGATCACGCGATTTGTCTAAATCGGCCGAATTCAAAGCAGTTCCCATCCGGCAAAGTCTGCACGAATGCTAAAGATGACATATCGAGAACATACGAAACTATCAGGTTCACCGAAACCATTTTGAAACATGGTGGGAGACCGTTTGGTGGCATCTTGCCACCCTAAATGCAGTTCTTTTTGCTTCGCTTCTCTGTCCAAAGTGCTCGTCGTCTAATGTGAAATGTTTTTCTAAGCTATGCGGAATTAAGTTTATCTTATGATTTGAGAAGTTGAATGATGACTAATGTATCACAAACAACACTGACAAAGGCTTGTCAGTACCCATCTGGGCAGATAGAGTAATTAATTCCCTAAAAAATTTAAAAAATCAACTTTTATCGAAGAAAAACTAGACAGACCATCAAAGTGTACATCTCGGCTGGGAAAGCATTACCTCTCAGCATTACCGATCAGTGTATAATTTAACTTGTACTTCAATTTGATGAACTTTTATCCACATTTTGTATAAAACAGCAAATCATGTGATACGATACGATAAATGAATCAAACATATTTAATAATTTCAGAGAAAATATAATGCAAAACAAATTCAAAAAAATACCATGTAAAGTCGAAATTGGATTAGAACAAGGCAAAAAGAGACCTTAATATTTCGAGATATATATATATATATACACACAGCAAATTGCAAAAAATTTCTGGCAGACATAAATATATCATGAATAGGTAGTACAGACATATAAAATAGTTGATACTGGGACTTAAAATTCTACAAACCAGCTTAATGCCTTCTGCTGGTTATTAAATTGACCTCTCATCGCATTGCATATCTTTAGAAACTGAAGTAATATCAAAATTACGAGAAGACACAGCTCTTGATTTGTTTATATGTTGATATGTTTTGTGCCAGAATTCTTGCAATTTGCTGTATATACATATAATACTTTCATGATAAATAGAATACAAAATAAATTCCGAAAAATGCCATGTTGTAAGTTCAAAATTTGAGTTAGAACAAGACAAAATAACTGAGACCGTAACATTTAGATATATGATATCCATAATATATATATACAGCCTGTTTCATCTGAGGGAATCTTCAGGGAATCCCTCAGATGAAACAGGCTGTAGTGACTTTTTGAGGTAAGTGACATAATATATATATATATATATATACATATACATATACACATATATATATATATATATATATATATATATATAACTACAGAGGGAACCGTTTCGGCATGTTGGGCC
>JBAHVQ010085157.1:0-26682 GCA_036872915.1 Nanipora kamurai | reverse complement strand
AGCGGGATTTGAACTCGCACCTTCGGGAAGCCGGTCCGCCGCTCTACCTGTTGAGCTATCGAGTCTACAGGGATTGCCGAGTCTACAGGGATTCCCGAAGGTGCGAGTTCAAATCCCGCTCGAGTCAACTTTTTCAATTGACTTCGGCAGTGTAGGTTTAATGTGAATTTATCATTTCATATTACCCTGAGGATGATTCTGAAATAGAACCAATTACAGCTCCGCGTATTCATCACGGACCAACGACGTTGCTTCATTTGTATAGATCACGGGTCGCGTCAGATTACTGTTTTCGTGTTTTTCAATGTCCCGAAGATTCCCCGTAAGCTTTCAATCATCATTTTAAATATTTTTGTTCGATAGTTTTATTTGTTTATTGTATAAAACATTCAGATTACATTTTCCCGCTTTCTGTTCAGTATTAGATGCACCAACGACATCACAACGTGGCAGGAACATCAGTAAACTTGTGGGTCACTTTTTCCTTTTTACCTCGTCATTTGTGCATCGGTAACTGAACAGACAACGGGAAAATGAAATCTGTTTGTTATATACATACATAGGTACATGCATGCACACACAGGTTCATGGGAGCTCTGACATTTTGTACTTGCAGTGAAAGTAACTCCTTAGGATAGATTGGTTTCAGTCAATCCCTCGAGATCTAAAAGATAAAAGTTCCACGACCAACGTGGTGGATACATTGTACGTGTCCACCACGTGACCATGCACCAGATGCTGGTACTGAAACCCACCAATATACTAAGGTAAAAGTGAAATAAAAAGTAGTTTACTGGAGAAAATACTTCCAAAATATTTACTAACAAGACTGCAATATACATTAAGAGAACATTTTAAATGCTCTAAACTACAAGGCAACACCAAGTAAAACCAGGCTTAGTAATTCACATTTGGTGAAGGAAATATTCGATTGCTAGAATGATATACTTTAAGACAATGATATACATTATGTAGGTATTATTTAAAATATTATTAAAACATTCATATACGGTACTATAAATATTATTTCCAAAAAAATATGAGGTAGCTCGAAGTTTTTATTAAATCAACCGCAGCAATTGTCAGATTTTGGTTCTTCTTTGAGATGTCGAGCGAAGGGATCACTTGTGTAATCTATTGGCTTTTTCTCTCCAGATTTTAACATTTTGAGTGCATGCTTTGCTAGGTCTCTCAATA
This sequence comes from Nanipora kamurai, assembly GCA_036872915.1. NCBI lineage: Eukaryota > Metazoa > Cnidaria > Anthozoa > Scleralcyonacea > Helioporidae > Nanipora > Nanipora kamurai. The sequence goes on along the minus strand of JBAHVQ010085157.1, from coordinate 25,485 downwards.
GTTCCTTTATGCCTTCATTGTTCTTTGCTGAAGTAGAAAATCTTGCGTGAATTTTGTGTTTCATATTACGTACAAATCTGTCCTCCTGATCAAGAGTGACACCATCCGACTCAACGGGCAAGTCTGTTTTATTTCTGACGAGAATTAACTTTGTCATGGGCTCATAATTTCTTGCATTATCAGCAACCGCTCCCAGCTTTTGTAAAGATAACTCATCATTTGTACCATAGACAAGCAACACAAAGTGGCTTCCTCTGTAATATGACTGAGTAATGCTTCCATGTTTTTCCATGTCCACAGTGTCCCAAACCTTAAGCTGTATAAACATATACATAAACAAGAACTTGAACACAAAGATAGACATACACATAAATATGTCCACGTAATATATCATAAATGAGGAGTGTTTCATCAGGATACCCAAACACCGAGAGGTTTGTTGAAAACCGAGGCAATAGCCGAGGTTTTTTATACACTTCGAGGTGTTTGGATATCCGATAAAACACGACTTTCGAGTGTACGAAGAGGAAAGCGAGGTGAAAGTTAGTAAATTAACAAATGTTAATGAAAATTAACAAAAAAAAATAAATTAGAACGCTCGACATTCGCCACCTCGAATGTCGTGGCAAATGTTGAGCGTCCTAATTTGTTTTGAACAGAGCCTGGGGCCTCTTGTGGAGACAAAAGCGAACGTGTAGCTTTGGTTTTGAATTATCGCCCTGAGTTGTTGGATGTTTACCGAATTCTTTGGGAATTGCACGTTTTGTTTGTTTTATCGTTATCTTCACGGAGTTTATTTCCAGAACCTTAAATTGTAAGCTTTAGGTGATCAAGGAACCTTAAAGATGAATTGGTTAGAGCTAAGTTAAAGTCAGAGACTGAACCGGTCAAAGGAATGTTTTGCCGTGGAAAGACTTGATGTAATGACGATCAAACGGGGTCACTTTCTACTAGTACTGCTGAAGGCAAGTCGTTTCACATCAATCATTCTTTTGACTGTGATTCAAGTGGCATTATTTATTTAATAGCTTGCCAAAAACGTAAAAAGCAGTATGTGGGTTGTACGATTACATCTTTTCATATGCGCTTCAATAATCACAAAAGCTCAATGGTGAAATACGGTGTGGGCAGAGGCGAATTTGTAGTGAACATCTGTACTCGCAATTCTTCGAGGATGGACATTTGGGTTTGCAGGATGTGAAAGTTCTAATCATTGATGTTACTAACACAAATATGCCTACTCATGGAGAAAGAATTATTGGATTGCTGTTGTTACCTTAATTTGAAGAAGGGGCTGTGCCCCGAAATGTGTTATTGGTTTTACAAAGGTTTTATCGATCTTGTGATGCTTTATATTGAAGTTATCGATATCATGAAAGGCTGGCTCTTGATAGTATTATATATACTATATATATATATATATATATATAGTATAGATATAGATAGTATTATAGATATATATAAAATATGTATGCATATGTATAATATGTATATGTATGTATATATACGTATATATATATGTTTATATATATGTCTATATATATATATCTATATATATAGATATATATATATGTATATACAGAAGTGAAAATAGACAAAATTTGTTGTCGCTACGCTGAGTTTCACGCGCTCAGGCGTTTCCCAGCCACGACCTCAATGCATCGCCATGTTCACCAGGCAACTTATACACATACATATACATATACATATACACATACACATACACGTACACGTACACGTACATATACATATACATACACATATACACGTACACGTACACATACATATACAAATACATATACATACATACATATATACATATATAGCAAAAGCATGCAAGAAACAGTTGACGATTGGTTTGAGAGTGCTCGATACCATGTAGGTAGAGCGAAATAACTTTAATAAAGTCAGAAGAGCGTTTGCTACTCAGAGTTTCACGTGCCTACGACACGATCATGACCGTGTTGTAGACACGTGAAACTGATGATCGTGCTGTAGACACGTGAAACTCTGATGATCGTGTTGTGGACAAGTGAAACTCTGAGTGGCAAACGCTCTTCTAACTTTATTAAAGTTATATATATACACATACACATATACATGTACACGTACATATACATATATAAACATATGTACGTATACAGATGTACATACACAAATACGTATACATATACGTATTCATATACATATACATGAACAATTACGTTAAGTGACATACTAGATAGCTATCGGCTTCAAGTAAGCTATGCAGCAACGGCGTAGTGTAAACGAGTGATACGGGGTAATGCGTGCATATATGCCGATGAAACGACTAAGTCCTGAAACTGCTTCCCCAGGCGTATACTCTATGGTTATGACAGTTCGAATGACGTCTTCATATTGCACCCGAGGTTTTGTCAATTAGTCAAACAAGAAAAGAAAACACTTGAAAACCTTTCTATTGCCGACGAGATTGTCTTGTAGGGCAGCTCCCGTCCTGCTTCCCAGTCATTGCTCCCCAATGCATCGCCGTGTTCTCTGCACAATTTTTTAAATACGTTGGTGGGAGATAGTAAACGCAGAAAGTTGTGGCCTGTAGTGGCGTTCCAAAATGCCTTCCAATTACTGTTCAATGTAATTTGTTTCGAAGCTTCCCACCAGTGGGTATCGAAGCGTTGGTGCTCCTGCAAGGAGTTAGAATCCCTTATCGGGACCCTCACGCACGTCTGCAAGGTCTTCTCCTTCATCGGTTGGTCGTTCTTACATCGCACTATCGACCTGCTTGGTGCCTTCCGCTCTTCGACGCATCCTGTCGGACTCAACATGGAGTCCCGAAAGGGCCTGGCGTGGTGGCTTGAATTTTTGCAATCGTGAAACGGTACGGGTTTCTTCGTTTGCCCACTATCATCTCCCTTCAAGATCTCTTCGCCCCTGCGATGGGGCTGGTTCTACAGGTTTTGGGGCTCTTACCAATACCATGCCTTGAAGCTTTTCCCCATAGTCGTGGCCACGCATGTCACTGGTTGGATTTGATTCCTTGCTGGTGGCTTCATCACCAATGGTGGCTGGCATAACTAGCTACCCACTCCATCCCTGGTTGAATTCTATCCTTGACCTAATGTCCTTATGCAAAATGTTGTGCCAGGGTCCTTAATATATAACAGATTGACCCTTGCCATCATCTTTCACCTATTTTTTGTTTGAAGTACTAAAAAAAACTCAGTTTTTTTTGTTTGAAGTACTAAGAGGTCTCAGTCTTGACATGTATTGTGTCAAACGCTTTGTTCATCCTTACTATAACTTCAGCATGGCCTATCTATAGAGGGAGTGCAACCAGGCAATTAGCCACACTGACCAGGTGCATAAACAGTCATTACCAAAAAGTCATTCCAGAAAAGATGACCAGAGGACCCCCACAGATGAAATTTGTTCTGCTCAAAGAGGAGATGGTAAAAATTACTTCAGATTTACCTCAATTGCTCTAGCTAGGATACCTGAAATGGGTGGAAGGAACAATGTTTTGTTTCCTTCATGGAGGAGAAGGAGGAGGTGTGGATGTTTTTTGGAGTGAACCAAATAGGGGCATGGTGGAAATTTGCACAATGTACCAACGAGGCATTTATGATGTCCCAACAAATTAAGTTAATACTTAAACACTGAACAGAAAGTCTGCTCATGTGGGAACTTGGTAAATATCAGAACAACTAAAGGACGTTCATCGAGCTTGTTTACTCAGAAAAACAATTTCTGAGCCCTAGATGGGAATCAAACCCGCAACCTTCTGATGACCGGTAAGACGCTCTAACCATTGAGCCGCTATGACTCAGATAGAGAGCTAGGCTGCAGGTTCATCGTATGTACTGCCTAAGCGGAAGTCACGATATGATAATAATGATCGAATACTTAAACACTGAATAGAAAGTCTGCTAATGTGGGCAGTTGGACCTCGTAGTGGCTCAATGGTTAGAGCATCTCACCGGTCATCACAACGTTGTGGGTTCGATTCCGGTCTAGGGGTCAGAAATTGTTTTTCTGAGTAAACAAGCTTGACAAACATCCTCTAGTTGTTCCAAATTAAGTTAACACAATTAAGGAAAATTCTGTCCGTACATACCATCTCATTTTGGTAGGTCAAGCCAGTATGCATTTTTCATTGAACTACTTGAACATTTAAATTTAAAAGTTTGATGTTATTTAATACCTTTCTTCATTTTGGTATATAATTGTAAAGGCAAACTGAATCCTTGATGGACAAGCCTGATGTACAGACAGATCTGGTCATGATAAAAGGAGGGGTGCAACTGCAGTACCCCCTGCACTTCCACAGCCTATGCTAACAAAACTGACCAACTGTGGCTAGAGCAAACAATATCCTGACTCGTCGATAGCACCATGGCAGCTACTCACATATATGTAACCAAAACTCCCAGAACCTCTTTTTAGCTAATGATAGCGTATGCAGACGACTAGTGGACGTTCGTCAAGCTTGTTCTCTCAGAAAAACGATTTCTGAGCCCTAGATGGGAATCAAACCTGGAACCTTCTGATGACCAGTGAGATGCTCTAACCAATGAGCTAACACGACTCAGATGGTGAGCTAAGGTGCAGGTTTGTCATATGTACTGCCTAAGCGGAAGTCACAATATGATGATAATGATGTAGCATCTCACCGGTCATCAGAAAGTTGTGAGTTCGATTCCCATCTAGAGCTCAGAAATCATTTTTCTGAGAGAACAAGCTTGATTCGCTAGTTATCTGAGATTTACCAAGCTCCCACATGTACTGTTGTAAGGGTGTGGAAGTACAATGCCACCAAGAATCCAATGGTGATGCATTATAAAACAGACTATTTTTTATGGTTAAGTACACATAAAACTGCCAACATTTTCTGCATCAGGCCTGCCAATGTTGATGTGTTAACACAACCTTACAAACAATGTACATTCTATCAGTATAATCTCTCTGTTGTTTGGAGCATGATTTGCTTTCTTTGTATATCAACCTGATTTCCTTTACAACATGTATTTGTTGTTTATATAAAATTTAATGCAGGAGTTCCTGTATAACAGTCAATTTATAGTCCCTTGATATCAACTTTAACCTATTTTACAGCTGAGCTACAGTCTTTGGCTTTATGCACTAAGGGGGTCTCAACATTGGTGTGTATTGAATTTGCTCTCAATTGGCATACACTCAGCAGTATTTTGGGACAATTTGGGATAACTTGGGATGCACGTGGCGTTCAATGAATGATTTCTTGATTGCATGTTCTGGTGTATCGCAGGGATGCCTGGATTTCCAGGAATTGCAGATCAGGAGTCTTGCAACAGGGTTAAATTCTCGTAAATTTTATCAGAAGAACATAACTAGTTTCAGATAGGAATAACATGAAAATTTTTGGAACCTGCTACGGCTACACTATTTACTGGTATACGCTTACCCCAATGACAGTGTTGTGTTCACCAAATGTTTCTTTATGAATATCAGATTCAAAATACGAAGGCGGCTTTTTCTCACAAAATCCTAAGTTAAACATTCTTCTAAACAGGCTTGTTTTACCAACTCCATAAGTTCCAGCGAGCGCCACATTGTAGTCATACTGTTTGCATAAAGGTGATAAATTAGTTCCTTTTTCACATCCACTTCTTCCAACCTTTCCTGCCATATTCTTTTCGCGAGCCCAATGTTATCAAGGTTGGCAATGCAGCAGTTTCATATGTAAAGTCATGCGCAACGTTTGCTCTCTGCTGCATCAAACATGGCGGCGTTGTTCCGTTCATTTACATCGGCAGTTCGGACAAACTCAAGCCAAATTTTGAGTAATTCTTTTAGAAAAGGTAAACACTGTTAGTAGGAGTATGCACTCTTATACTTAACTTATTAAATAACGGGACAGTTCATCATCAAACCCGAACTGAGCCTCTGTTATTACTGCAAAATTCAGTCGAGTACAGTATACCGTAGTCAGTAGTAAATGGCATTTGGCTGAATAGCAGGTCATTTTGGGTCAAACCGCCATAGGTTTATTATTTGAGTTTATTAGTAAGATTTATGATTTACTGCAGTTGTCAATGGCAACTTATACATTTAGTTAATGATGTTTTGTTCTTAAATTTATTTAGAAGCTGCAGTTTCACTGTATAGGTGGTGTGCACGTTACGTCATGGTCGCCATGTTGGATGAACTTAACAAAAGGTTCTTCTTTATGTGCAATTATAATTTCATCCAACATGGCAAAAATGTCTTTGTCCATTGAATCTCGAGGGATTGGTTGCACACCACCTATACATGTTCCTCGGGTGGGAGGTGGCATTCCATTTAAAATCCACACACCTGCATGGATGAGGTCACTTTACATTCACCCCTAAGAAAAAAGGTGAAAGTGCAAGCACAATGACCCCTCAGAAATCAGCCCATTTTGCCATTCATTCCTTAGAAGTCAGCCATTTCTTTGGTACATCCTCAAAAATATTCAAAGATCAAAGGATGCCAGTGCTGTGGCCCCTTAGAAATTGCTTTGGAAGAACTCCTTAGAAAATCTGATTCATTGGGAGGTGTGGATATTAAATGGAATGGTCTGGGAACACTCAGTCTTATTCACCTGAAGCAGGCTAAGGTTGTGGTAACAGGGTGATTGCATGTTATGGCTTGGGGTAGCATTTTTCTAAGGGTTGATTTAAGATTTATCAATGGATCATTTTTGGTATACTTTGGTTTGGTCAGCACTAACCAGTATTCTAGTGCCTTCCTCAGCTTCCAGGATGCATTCCATATAAACTCCAGGCTGAAGATACATGCACACCAGTGGAATATAATCTCTGTGCCAAGACAGGTTTAGATGCATACCAACACTCTCATATGGTACTGTTGGAGTGGGCACTCTGTGTGCTACCCACTGTGTACCAACAAGCTAAGAAATTTCAAAACTTTGATCTTTAAGATGACCTACATGGAATGCACACTGGCTAAGCATGGAGTGCTGTTCATATTAGGTCAAATTTTGGTAAAAATACCATTTTATTGACGGTTTGCAATCAGTTTCTTGAGATTTAAAGCACAATGATATGGCTGCAATGTTAGTTCTATGTACAATAGAAGTTAATGGGATTCTTACACTTCCAAAACCTAATTCTTACTCCAATCATCTAAGGCAGGGGAGAACCTTTCAACTCTCTGAGATGTATATAAATTTTAAAAGCTCTTTTCATATACATGTGATTCGGTTTCTTGACTGCAGTATGCTATGTAATAATAAACTAGTTCCTCCTCATAAAGTTCTACCTACGTTGCTGTAATGTCATATGTAAATCATCTGTTACCCCACTTTATAGCTTGGAATAATTGATTCGTCTCCTGCTCTGATCATTAATTGTTAATTTTAAATTTATAATTAACCATTTGACACTCAGATTTCATGCTTTCATGAGTAAAATTTTCTAGGGTTAGCCAAAGCAAAATACTAAAGACTCTCCATGGCTGTCAAGCATTAGAATGCACAATGGGTGCTACATGTAGCTACAGTAAGACACCATGGTGAGATATTACAACTTACAGTAAAACCTCTCACTCTTGTTGTCTCTCTTTAGTATCAGGCTCGTACTCCTTGTGTGGCATTCGAAGATTGCTGTCTACCCAGCCAGCCATTAAAGGTATTAGTTCTGGAACTTATTTTATTTTTGTAACTGCATTTGTACTGTACACTTGTCTCCAGCTAGTTGAAGAGGTACTTTCTAGCCTGCAGAGCTGGCAGTTTTAGGGTCAGGGGGCATAGCATAAAAGTAGGATAAACTACTTGCACAAAAACTGTGGGTTTTTTGAATTGCCTGTCCAGTGGTTCCATTGGTTATGTTCTGTGTATTTTACATTTTTTTGTCTCAGTTTAATTATGTTTTTTATGTTTCCAGATGACCCTGTGTGTGCTCAGTTGATGGAATATGGTGAATACATAGGCAGCATCCTTCCCAAGTATGTGCAAAGGACTCAAGTGAACCATGTAAATGAACTGGAAATCTTGATAGCACCTGAAGGAATTTTACCTGTGATGACCTTCTTGAGGGATCATACCACCGCTCAGTTCAAATCCTTGATAGATATCACAGCTGTTGATGTTCCTAGCAGACACAGCAGGTTTGAGGTAAGTTTGTGTGAAAGATTGGACATTGGCATTGGACATCAGTGATTATACTTTTATATATATTATTATTTTTATATTACTAAGTTGTGGTAGTTTGCTAGGAATCCTGGTGCTTCTGAAAATATGGAAATAGTGTGGTGGGGCAGGCAATCTTTCATCAACTCAGAATTGGCCTAAATGTCAGTAAGACCAAAAATAATACTACTTTTGTGGACTGTTTTTGCTGGGAAGAATGGAAGAAGAATAGCAATCAATGTCTAATCTTGTTCCAAAGATATTCAGATCTGCAAATAATTGCTGTGACATCATCAACTCGTATGAACTAGATAAAAATCTGAAGGTTGGGAATCTATTATATACAACAATTACTGTACATATTGCAGGACACCATTCTTACTAGCATATGTCTGAAAACTTTCAGTACCTTCTAACAATATTTCTGGGGTCCATTTGGAAATTTGTGCAAGTGCTATAGATTATGTCATGAGGCATCTAATTTACATATTTACAAGACCTAAATATACGTGGGACAAGATGAGATATTGACGAAACAAGAATGCAATTGTTCCTCACTTCAAAAGTACTTCTAAGTATAATCAAAATTAGGATAAGTAATTTTTACGTCTTACTGCGCCTTTAAGGGTTGAGTACACTAATTTACGTGGCGGTCTTTCTTTGAAAATAGCCTTGTAAATTAGTTTGTAATGTCTAAGTAGGCGTAGATTCTTTCTCCTGACAAGCTGGATTGTGTACTAAAACTGCGGTGTTTTTTCACAACTTTGACTGGCCATAAAGTGCCTAGGTTTGGCGAAAATAGAGCAAAATGAACCAGCTATTCCTCTGAGTAATCTAAATGTGTGAACTTTTTGGACGAAAAATAAATTTTGAGGTGATATACGCTTTAAAAGGTCTCTCTGATTATCATTTCTGCAATCAGCTATCAATTAATTCGGACGTAAATATAAAATATTGCGGCTTTCGTCGGGATCGGTGTCTTTTTATGAAGAAATAATGGATTGAAATACTTTACGTGTGTCTGTCTCAGTCTATCTGTTTGGCTTTTCTGTCGGTGAGTCTTTGCCTGGGTGTATGTCTTTATATGTCTTCTTGTTTGCATGTTTCTCTATGGAATGGTGAATTTATGGGTTTATCACCAGCCATTTGCTTTATTTATGTTTTCCATTATTTCCACAGGTTGTTTACAACTTGCTTTCGTTGCGGTTTAATTCAAGAATTCGTGTGAAAACGTATGCCGATGAGCTGACAGCTCTGGACTCCACTGTACCTGTGTTCAAAGTAGCGGACTGGTTTGAGCGTGAAGTGAGTAAAGTAGAACCAAATTACAGTATATACCATGACTGATTCTAAAACTTGAAAGGAAAGAGAGGACACGTCTGTTTAGTATATTTATAAAGGCACCGTGTGTTTTCCAAAAAATATAATTAAGCAAAATACGTCACATGCAAATATTTAGGGACTCGTGCCCTAGATTCGTTTGACGGATGCGATTCTTTGGAACCAGGTATCGAAGTGTACCTGAAAGTTGTTCTCACGATTGGATTTTCTAAACGGAGAGAAGTCAGATGCATCAACCAGCGGCATTTAAACCTGCCTTGCGAGAATGCAAGCCACCGCATTTTGGCATTTTTTACGTCGCCAAATTTGACGTCTTTAAGAACGATTCTCAAATAGATTACGAAGAGAAAAACTCAAAGTAAAACGGGGGAAGGTATTAATAAGCTTTTTACACACACAGAAACTTGCAGAAGGGAAGAACTTGTGGCGACTTGTACCAGCGTTTAACTGGTGGCATTACTTGGAGAGCCATATCAAACGCAATATTCTTTCCTTGTATCCTCGTTTTGCAGGTATGGGATATGTATGGAGTTTTCTTTTCAAATCATCCAGATCTCAGACGAATAATGACGGACTATGGCTTTGAAGGCCATCCATTTAGAAAAGACTTCCCTCTGACAGGTTATGTGGAGGTTAGTAAGTCACATTAGCGTTACCTATATAGTGTAGTTGTCGTTAGGGTATTATTTCTTTTGTTATGAACCTTGGATTTAATATTTGCCTTATTCGATAGCCTATCTATATCTATATATCTATCTATATATATCTATATCTATATATATGTATATGTATATATATCTATATCTATATCTATATATATCTGTATCTATATATATCTGTATCTATATATATCTATATCCATATATATCTATATCTATCTATATCTATATATATATCTATATCTATATCTATATCGATACATATATCTATACATATATCTATACATATATTCATATATATATATATATATATATATATATATATTTATATATATATACACATATACGTGAACGTTTTGGTTTACGAAATGCAAAGAGGGCTCAATACCAAACAGATAGAGCAAATAGTATTATGTCACTTACCTCAAAAAGTCACTACAGCCTGTTTCATCTTCTGAATGAATCTTCAGGTGACGTATATATATACATATATATACGTCACCTGAAGACGTGACGTGTATATACAGTATATATACATATACATACGTCACCGCATCTATATAAGATCAGACCGGAACCATTATCAACCTGTTGCCTGATGATCACATAGTTGCGTGAAACTCGAAGTAGCGAGACATTTTAAGTTTATTTCATGATATACAGTATATATAGGCTATTTTGACAATAACTGTATATAAACTCTCTCTCTCTCTCTCTCTCTCTCTCTCTCTCTCTCTCTCTCTCTCTCTCTCTCTCTCTCTCGATACCACTGACATTCACACCACTCATTAATGTTCTTAACCCTTTCCTGCATAGTGTTGTTATGCAGCAACAAGTTATAACAATAGAAGCCTAAAACAATAAGAGAACAAAGAACAAAAGAAAAAAAATCCTAGAGGTAAAGGGTTAACATGTCGTGACTTCCGTATAGACAACACATGTGTTATACCAACATCTTAGCTCACCATCTCAGTCTTCGTAGCTCAAATGTTCGACCGTCTCACCAGTCATCAGAAGGTTGCGGGTTAGATTCCCGTCTAGGGCTCAGAGATAATTTTTCTGAGACAACGAGCTTCACGAACGTTCGCTGGTCGTCTGATATACTCCAAGCTCCCACACGAACTGCAATTTGTGTTCAGCTTTCAATATTTCCAACATTATCATCATCGTGGCTTCCGCTTAGGCAGCGCATATAACGAACCTGCACCTTACCTCACCATCTGAGTCTTAGTAGCCGAACTGTTAAACCGTCTCACCGGTCATTAGGACGTTGCGGGCTCGATTTCCATCTGAAGCTTAGAATACTTTTTTCTGAGGAAATGGGCTTAACGAAAGTCCACAAACCGTCCGTAGTCACACCAAGCACATTCTGTAAACATTCGTCTCGCTGTCGACTTAGTTTACATCACAGGATCCTTGTCACAGGACTCCTGACCTTACTGGGTAATTGATGGCCAAGAGAGTATAACAATGGCGCCCCATGGCATCGTCAGTGCTTCAATTTTTGAACATTTCTACCCCTAACTTTTGACGAAATTCTCCATGTTAAAACTACCAGAAAGGAAAAATAGTCGTAGTTGGGGAGAAATGACCTTTCAGTAGAATTTTCCATCCAAACCAAATGATGTATTATTTGGAATCCCAGCACACGGGAAACCTCAACGTCGACGTTGAACACAATACAGTACGTCACTGGGAACACTTTAACGTTCTAGGAGCAACGTCAAATGTTACATCGTCGAACGCTTTTCACCAAATGTAAGATCGTGTAACGTCTCTCTCTGCAGTCGTCCTTCGTATACTAGGATTCTTTTGTATAATTTCTAGGTCCGCTGGGACGATGAGCTGAAACGAGTTGTCTCTGAGCCAGTTGAACTGGCTCAGGAGTTTCGAAAGTTTGATTTAAATAGTCCCTGGGAACAGTTTCCCCTTCATCGAGACCCAGTGCAAACACCGCTTCTGGAAGAAGACAAAGAGAAAGACCAGGAGGAGAAGAAGTAGTGTCTACAGTCTTTGGTTTAGTGAGGCCTTGTACATAAGAATGAGTTGAAAAGCGTTGCAACTTCTACAGCAGACTATTTCGTTTGCTCTGTTGTATGATGTGTTGCCATTGGATAAACATTTTATGTAGGTATAGATCTGCAGCCACAATAAGGTGGAAATATAATTTGTGTATGGTTAAAAAAGCTATACGAGTCGATTAAAGTAGACCCGAATTGAACCTGTTATTTTAGTCTGATACGTTTACTCTGCGCAAAGAATTACGGTTAAATGTCGAAGTCGCCATCTTTCTTACTACGGCGAATTCAGAATGTTTCTTGCATCATTAAAGTGGCGTTCACACGACAAACAAAAGTTTCCCAACACGAGTTACTAAACCAGGTTTGCGTGTGTGAACATCGGAAAAATAATTTTCCAACTGTTACTGCTGCTACAAATCCACGCAAACTTGGTTCAGTTGCAAACATACGTGTTTGCAAACTTTCGTTTGTCGTCAGAAAGTACGTCAATATTAAGCGTCTTGGTTGAAGGTTAATTGTGCACTTGTGTACATGATGCGTAATAAAGTATGAGTGAGTTACTCACAGATTTATTGAAAATAAAATGAGTTGTTGATGCGTTGAATTACGTAATATGTTTACTTGAACATCACAAGCCAAATATACTCAGCTTCAAGGAGTCATATCTGTTGTTTCTTTGAGAGTTTTAAAAGAATCGAATTATCATTCCCACGTAGTACTGGAGTATAGAGTGTTAAAAAAACTAGCCAGGTCAGATAATCGCTTCAAGGAGTGTACAATGGTCTACTTTGTTAATTCTAATTCTTTATAGAGGAAAAACTTAATATCTTGCCATGTATTTATGGTTTAGATTTTCATAGCACCATCGACTTTAACGAACCACGACCACCATACTCAGGCAGTGCTCGTTATATTGTTAGTTACAGTCCCGATAATGCTAGCTTAAAAGACATGATCCACTCAACGCTGCCATATTTTCGTGGTTCTGCTGACCATTGCGATACAAGTTCGAGACCGTTGCGATACAAGTTCGAATAAGTGTGTGCAGCAAGGTCCGTTCTAAAAAAATAAGTTGAGTAAAGGTCAACTCTTGCAACGTTGTAAGGAAAATTGTCAACTCGTTCTGTGTCACAGTCGTCGACAAAGTTGTCTCCTTTAGCATTCTAAAAGGTTGTCCATTTGATGCCTTTCAATCGTCTTAAGCTGAAAGTCTAATAAACCTAAAAAAGTGAGTTACTCAAGGTTTTATAAAACATTTTGCACGTTGAAATTTTCAAGCAGAAAATTGCCCCGTGAGAATTTTGAATCCTGACTCGCCATAGCGATTTATTTGAAGTAGGCGGTTTAAAAGAACAAAAAAAACCAAAAAGATGGGAGTGAGAGATCATATGTTAGAAGCTGGATTAGGTTTTAGGATTAGGTTAAGATTTAGGAAAGTAGTTTGGTTAGAATTCTGTTTAAAAACGGCTTCATTTAATTTGTCGTTCACCAGCTGAAATTATAATTTGAAAAAAGAATCGTGGGAGGAAACCTTTTTGGTTATAATTAAAACGCGTGCTGACTTTTTGTTGTCTAAATCCAACTAATCCAGGCTAAGCTTTTCAGTCGTTTCTAAAAGTCTTAATATATTGTTTGCAAGCACATGAGACGTCAAACCAGAAAAACCAACAGAATATCGTAGATCTTCTTAATGGCGTGATAAGTTAAAATATTCATCGAGTTTTTTATGCGTCTCAAAGATCTTAAGAAAAGCTTAGATTTCGTTCAGCTTATGACGTTTCGTTATGTTTACTCAGATGGTGAGATTTGTTTGAGAGGAAGATGTGGGTTCTAAAAAAATCCCTCGAAAAAAGTTATCGAGTCCACTAACCTTGGTCTATTGTTCTATTGACGTTCTCGCCAACATCAAAACCACAGATTGAAACAGAAAAGCGAACATAAATCAAGTGAGAAAATCGAAAACAACTCATAAAGCCGAAATGTGTCGATACATGGCTAATGTAAGTCAGGGTATCTCCTGGCGAGGAGGTAATTGATCGTTGTAAAGTACTCGTACTTCTACAGTCTTCAATAGCTATCGCTGGTGATAAACTATTGACTAGCTAGTGATTCATAGAAGCTGTATGTGGCTTTTGACTAAATACCGCATTGGAATTTCTTAGCATTCATTTTGCAATCTTTCTGGCCGGCACGCCACCGAAATCTTTGTCTTGAAGGTCTTTACATTTAACCTTCCAGAGTATGTGTTATGGGTTAAATCCTTCTGATTATGAAAGAAGCTTAGGTTTCTTATCTAAAGGTAAGCTGCCTATTTTTAACTAACGTTAATAGTTATATCATGAGCACCTCGATGTACACTGAAAAATATCCACACGAATATAGGCTATAATAATCTTATTTATGAACAGGTACCAAGACGAAAGTATTGAACAATCTACATTGTGCAAACTATATATACATAAAATATTTCTTTAATAGCCCTGGGAGAAAAACTATTACCAGCCGACAATTTCAAAAAGTATCGGACAAAACAAATTCCACGAAGGAACGTCTTGTAAACTCGAGAATTGAGTTAAAAAGCAAGATGACAGAGGTTTAAATCGTCTATCATCTTGTTTTTTATATAGAACCATGAACTCCTTCATGGTTGAGAGCTCTCCCCTTAACGAGTAAAATCGTCAGGCGATAGCCGGATTAAAACACTAAAATCTTATGGTTCGAAAACGAACTATGCAGTAACGAAGAGTTCACCCCAACTAGTCATTCCCACGACAAAACGCGACAACAATTCCGCGGTCGGTAATTACTGTTCAGAGGCAAATAATAACTTGCTGCGAACGTATAAGTCTCACGTTCGATATTTGAGAAAGTCTAGCCCTTTACGTTGTTTTAGACAAAATAGAAATCGAACTCCAACATCCATCTGAAGCCCTCGCAACGAATCTCCAACCGAAAGCCCTTCATTGAAGCGGAGCACCGTCCATTACTCTAAAAGTTTTGCAGCTATTTTCTATTCCCTTGTTGTCTCATGTTCTTAACTTTTCTTAATCCTTTATCATGAGATAATTCGTAATCGTTAAAAACATAGGAACGCATAATAAAGATATTGTGTTTCTGGTTAATTTTACCCCACCACCAGACAACAAATCCTGTATAACGAAACTCAGAATGTCGGGTGGAAGTTCCGAAGGGACTGAGGAAACAGTAGATATCCAATAAAACTAGTTTTGGTGGAATGAACGGGTCCAAAAAAAATCTGAAGCCACTAACTATAAGCCATACGACTTGCAAAGATTAGGGAACCAAAGTTATTTAACAATGAGTTATTTTTATAAGTGCATTATATTGCACGTGGTTCAGAAAGATAAATATTAAAAAAAGCCCCAGATGTTACTCTTCCTTGTCATTAAAGCTCAGTAAGTAAGGGTGAAAATTTGAGATGGACGAACTATTTCAAACGGTACAAGAAACACCCGAGCTCATCAAAGCAGAAGTGACCGGAAACATTCCCGAATGGGTCAACGGGACTCTTTTGCGAAATGCACCGGGGAAGTACGAGTTTGGTAAACACTCGTACAAACATTGGTTTGACGGTTTGTCCCTTCTCCATGCCTTCGTTATTGACAAGGGAGAAGTACTCTACCGAAGCAAGTACCTTCGATCACAGGCTTTCATCAAAGGAGAAGAGACAAAAAGAATTGTGTATGCCGAGTTCGGTACCTCGGCAATTCCAGACCCTTGTCTGAACATTTTTTCTCGTTTCTTCTCGTATTTTACACCGCCGGAGCGGACCGACAATTGCGCAGTGAATGTCTTCAAAATGAAAGGTAAACTATTCGCGAACAGCGATTCACCGAACATGGCCGAAATTGACCCGAGCACCTTGGACCTCTTGGATGTTGTGAGTATCAAGACAGACCTGGAAAGTAAGTAATTTTTAGGAATAATTAGGAGGGTGGAGACCGGGCTGACGTTGTATTTGTTCATGTGTATATGTTCATTAGATTTTTCTTCAAGTTGGTTGTCTAGATTTATGTAGTCTTAACAAAGACCGTTGCTACTGACTAACGTTTTGTCGCCTGACGTCCTCGGCAGGGTTCATCTATATGAATATATAGATGTGTGTGTATGTATATGAACAAATGTATAAGTGTTGATCACATCGGAGCCAGCTTTCTTCAGATTTCACTGACATACAGTACGAAAACATGGTCTCAAGCTACTTTTGCTGAAAAGTTTTGAACGTAGCTTACAAAACCGCCGTTTATGACCCACGTGAACGGTCATTTTGTAAGCTACGTGAATATTTCTTCAAGCTAGTGTAGCGTGAGACCATGTCTGATTGTTCACCTGGCAGCGTTTGGAAATCGTTCATATAATACGAAAATCACTTGAACAAAAATAAAAATTGTTGATTAGCGTTCCGTGCAAGCACAGCCTCTTCTTCAGAAAGTTCGACATAACAAAGTTGTGCCAGCCAGAGTATACGTTGAGATTACAAATGTTCGAAGAACTAGAAATCACATGGAATCTCGCCAACTAAGTAAAAATAGTCGTTTGTCTTATATTCCAAAACTGCTTCCCGATCAGTTGAGTTGGGTTATGAACATTCGTTATATAAATCCTATTACCGTCTATATCCGCAATACCACTTTGATCCTCAGTAAAAATTTGAGTATATATATATAATTCACGATCTACGAGTTTTTTAAATGACTTCTAAAACAAACCCCTCAACACGCCAATCTGCGAAGAAAGTTTGAAAATTAATGTTTTCTAAGCCGCGAAAGTCGACAAGAAAATTACGACACGGTTATGATTTTCCTTCGTGTTTTCCTCGTGAATTATTGAGTTTTATAAGTATGTATAGTTGTATGTATATGCATATTTATCCTGTGGGATTATGTACATGTATATGTATTAGTATACGTTCATGTGTATTCATTTGTTTATGTATGTGTATGTATGCATGTGGAATTTGCTTGTATGACCATGTAAATGTTTTTATGTTCTACAGGGTGTCTCAAAAAAACTGCAAACACTACAATTTGCATAACATCCACTGCAATTAGCATTGCAATGCCTGTGCAACTTATGATGCTCCTGGGATTTGAAAATACGTTCGAATTGTCCAATTAGAATAACCACACAAAGTGAGTTAATCCCTAATCGACATCCCTAAGCCTTAGTTCTGTTTACGCGCCCTTGCGATCAATTAGTACTGAATTATGCAAACTTCATAATTATCTGATTTTAAAGAGTTTGCAGTTTTTTTGAGACACCCTGTACTTTACAATGTGCGTATTACCAAAACCGATAACCTGCTGCACGGGACGAGAAAAGCACGTCATGACTTACTAGCAAAACATCGACAAATCCGTTTGTGGATCAATGAAATATGATTGGCTGGAGAATTCACAACTGGCAAGTGAACCAATCATATTTCACTGATCTCGCGGTGTCAATTTGAAAACCCTCGGGATGGAGACGGATTAGTTAATATTTTGGACGTACATCATGACGCATTTTTCTTGTCGCTTTTCGCAGATCATCGGTTTTGGTAGTAGTTCTAAATCGATATCTCGCATTTATATCACAAAGAAATATCCAGTTAATTAGTAAAGGTAGATCCTGACCAAATAAGCTGAAGAGACGAATTGCTCATGGTTTTGTTCGGAAGCCGAAAGAATTATTACATCTTTCAACATCTTTCATCACCAGATTGCTCAAACTGACCACTAAGAGATTTTAAGTTTCCCGAGTGAGCATTCCGCCAGACCTTCTCAACGGAATTCCGTTTACAACTAATTATTCCCCCCTTAGTTGTGCACTGTGTGTCTCCAGTTATTGTCCTTTCGATATTCGTAAAAATACATCTCATCAATAAAATGTCTTTATCAGAAATCATGAGCATGTGTTTTGGGGGTATCGTTTATTGATAAAGGTATTTCGATAAAGAGAATATCCCTGGGTCATCCAGTATCCTGGAATTACTTTTCCATATTATTAATGCCATTTCTTTCCTGTGTTGTTTTCAAAAAAGCTCCAAGAAGAATGGTCTACGCTTTAGCTCATCCTCACGAGGAACCTGACGGCAGTGTGTTCCACGTTATGACTTCGCTGGGAAGTCAGACGAGGTACAACATTGTTCAAGTCCCTCCGCCAAAACGAGCAAGCCACGTCAAGAAGGAAAAATCTTTGGAAGGTGCTAAGGTAGTTGCAAGCATCCGACCTCATCACAACCTCGTTTATTACCACAGCTTTGGTCTTACTCCAAATTATTTCATTTTCATGGAGAACCCTTTCGTCATAAACACGTTCGAAGTTTTAAAGATGAAGATCGACCAACGGTCATTCCACGACTGCATGCACTGGGATAAAAAGGAACCTTCGAGGTTTCATTTGATAAACCGGAAAACTGGCGCATGCACAACTTATGAAGCGCATAGTTTCTTCGTATTTCACCATTTGAATGCTTACGAAGACAACGACGAGGTACTGGTGGATCTTTGCTGTTATCCCGATGCGTCCATTATCAACCAATACTACCTCCATCATCTTCGTCATTCAAAACCAGAAAAGGTAAGTTTTAAGTAGGTCTTACGACTTACTAAATCCATGACTGTACTTAAAGTATAGCTCAGCCTTCATACCCAGGCACTAGAGGTAAGCCTCGGGAGATGTGTGCCCTTATGCCCCACTCTATTTCCACTCCGTGCCTGGACGCGAACAGAATGAGAATTATATAACGTAATTTATATATGATAACATAATCGCGGTTTTCACAGCTGAAAAGTGCAGGAAGCATTCTTTAATTCATACCAGTTACGAACACTTATCTCTTGTATAACTTTACTGTTAGGTATCTGAAGGTTTCTCTGATCCCGAGGTTCGGAGGTATCGCTTAAAGATTTCTGGTGAGAGCACATCTGCTCACTCAACACGCATACCCTACGAAATCCTGGGGAGTGGCCTGGAACTACCCAGAATCAACTACCGCTATAACGGTCTGCCATACAGATTCGCGTATGGAACTGGTCCACATAAACACGGCCACTTCCTAGATCAGCTCGTTAAACTTGACACCAAAATGAACGAGTGGAGGACCTGGTACGAGGCGGATTGTTTTCCTTCTGAGCCTGTGTTTGTGGAAAGACCTGGTGCACACGACGAAGACGATGGTGTAATCCTTTCAGGTGTGGTTGGGACAAGAGGACGTAAGTCATTCCTGCTTGTTTTGGATGCTTGTAATTTTCAAGAGCTCGCCAGGGCTGTCATTCCAAGTCGAATTCCACAGTCTTTGCACGGAAACTTCTTTCCAGCTCTTAGCTATAAGCTGGAATCGTTCCAGGCTAATCGACCAACGCCCAGAGAGCAATCGCAAAGCTCCCGAATATAGCTGTTAAAACTATAAACAGGAAGATCTCTGAAGCAGGTTATTCGTGTAGGAATATCGAGCACGTTATATCATTTCATTTATTATACTTTCACTAAAATAACTTTTTAAATAGTTGTAATAGTTAAATAAAACTGGCATTAGCTATCATAAAAGGGCTGTAAGCAATATAACAGTTTGCGACTATTGGTTCAAACGTCTTTATCCCGCAGACATGGTTTTACGTTACTGCGACTTAAAATCTCTTGGACGTAGCTTACCAACTACCGTTCATTGCACGGCGTTTTGATATTCCTGTCTAGAATCTTCATCTGGGGTGATTGATCTGAGCATGAGGTCGTTATTTACCGCCTCATGCTCAGATCAGCGCTGGA
The DNA here is from genome assembly GCA_036872915.1 of Nanipora kamurai. NCBI lineage: Eukaryota > Metazoa > Cnidaria > Anthozoa > Scleralcyonacea > Helioporidae > Nanipora > Nanipora kamurai. The sequence goes on along the minus strand of JBAHVQ010085157.1, from coordinate 5,566 downwards.
TTTAGACATGTGGTGCCCCCTAAGGCCTGAGCAGCCTTCAGTAGTGGAGGCCTACCCTACCCTACCTGGCACAGTGGTAGTGCACGTGTCTCTCACCTCTGTGACTAGGGTTCGATTCCGGCTACACGCAGTTTTCTGATTAAAGTTACCATGGTCGCATGTGAGAAGAGTGTTGTCCAGTTTGACTCTACCAAACGTCGCAGGTTTTCTCCGGGTACTCCGGTTTCCTCCTGTAGTAACACTGTACCCATGAGGGATGGCCCTTACTGGACCTCTAGGGAGAACAGCATAGTTTAGCTGATAGGGTTATCCAGTATAAATAAAGGAACTTTACTTTACCTTAGAATACTAAGAAGGTGACAAGACATATTTACAGTTATCCATAAAGTATATTTTTCAAGGACCAGGAATCTGAATAAAAATGTACATCTATAAACATCATGAACAATCTATTTAAGAATCTAGTTCCTATGTTTCAAGTATAAAGAATCTGAATAAGTTAGCACGTGATCAACCTATAAGATTATAAGAATCTCCGAAGTTCCTGTGTTTGAAGCATAAAGACTACCATTCAGGCGCTCGCAAATACATTTTAACTTCCAAATTTTTTTTCATGAAATATGTGGAGCCCCCTGGTTGCGGAGGCCCCTGGCCAGCTGCCCAGATGGCTCAGATACTTCATCCTCAGATGTATCTACTGCTCAGATAGGTCTGAGCATGAGGTCCCTGCTTTATAGGACCTCATGTTCAGATCAATCACGCCTGGTGAAGATACTAGATACGAGACGAGAGTGTCGAAACGTTGGGTCATGAACGATAGTTTTGTACGCTACGTTCAAAACTTTTTAAGCGAAAGTAGCGTAAAACCATGTCTGATTATTCACCCTGGCTACGTTGGGAAATTGTTCTCACTCTTCAACCCTTGCTTTTGCAGGCGGGTTTCTGGGATCTTCCCCCGAGACGAGTACAATCGTAAGGGGGTTAAGCCCAAGCAAAACAATAAAGTAACAAAACTGTCTGTGCTGGGGCAGATCAGCAGTATTTGAAAGGGGGGGCACCAAACCAGTATTGAAGGCGCGAGTTCTTACGGGGGTCCGTTAGCATGCTCCTCCGTAAAATTTTTGAATTTGAGCGAACCATATTTACCAGTTCGAAAAATCATCTTTTAAAGGCAATTATCTCAGTTTTAAACCTCATTGGTATTATTCTTATGTTGTATACTCTTATCTATTATGCTTCAATGAATTAGTGTTTATAAAAGACAGGTATATTGTTCGAGAAACACAACTCAAGGACTCGATAAAAAATTTCAGCTCCAACTCAAAAGCGTGGCACCAGCCCCCCGTGCCCTCCCCTTGGATCCGCCACAGCTGAGTGCCTTGAAAAGGTTTAAGATGGACATTTGTTTTAAACTGGTTTACTTAGTGGCAATCGATTCTCCATTTTTCAGCCTCAGTTAATAGAGATCAGGCTTGTAATGTAGAACGTGAATTGATCGAGAGCATTACGCCATGGCGAGAAGAAATCAGCTGTATTTTGGAGTGGGAGGGAAAATTTCTTATGAGTAAGAGAAGCGAACGAATTGGGACATCGTTCTTCTAACGATCGCATAAAATCCGGTTTGCTGTACATTATATAAACTATAAGCTAAGAAGGACCGAAATTGTGATATCATTTACCGAGATGCCACTCGCCAGTTTGACATACGAAAAATAGCCTCTTTTTGGTTCCGGGGAGTTGTGTTTTAAGCATTCTTCTTGTACATTAACATAGCAAAATGATCTCGTCATATAACAAAGCCGATCATTGTATGGAAACACTCGTTATAGTTAGTTTGAAGTTTGTTCTCTAAATCCAGGAATCAAAAGTTCAATTTCGAAAGATGTAATGTCGCAAAGCTAGAGAAAAAACTGTGTAGTTTGTCACGAAAAAAAAAAAATTGCTCGAGAGATGAATGTCAGAACATGTTCATGAAGTGGAAGATGATAATTGAGAATCACAGGAGAACTGCGCTCAACACGGGATCCCAGCCAAAATCTATCAAACTCTCACTAGTCCTGGACATATACGTCCTAGAAAGTAAATTAAATTCATCCCCCTTTATAAAGTAACTTTCCGTCTTCTGTGTGTATTACCAACAAAAGAGTTTGAAAAAACAGAATATAAACCTATATGGAAGACTAAAGTCGCCAATAGACGCAGCAATTTTGTTCTCGCGCTGGCAACGCGAGCAATTTCAGATTTTTGTTTCAGCGAAAAGTTGCTGCAAGTATCACATAAAGAAGGTTCAAGATAAGATTAAAAGGATAACCATCTAACAATATAACTGGATAGTCAGGATTGGATAATTGGTTAGTCGTAATAAAATTATTCCATTGAGTTAACGGGGGTGATGAAAGAGTGAAATGCTGCAAAAACTGGCCTAAGTCGCCAGATTTTTTGCGATCTGCATCCCCCCACCTCGGTGCTCCCCTCATTCCAAAATGCGTCTAAGAAGCATTTTAGTCACATAGAAAGAAAAAGTCTAAGACGCAAAAAGGGAGAAAAGATTTTTGTAGAGCATATTCCGCAATCTTAGAAAGACTGGAATAATCACAAAGACAGAGATGTCGAAATTAACAACGGTAAGAACTTTTGGGCGACCAAGAGACGTTCGTCAAGCTCGTGCTTTTGCTCAGAAAAACGATTTCCGCCACTCGAAAAAACACCCTGGGTACGAGTTAGGTCGGAAGCTTCAATGGAAATCAAAATTGTTTCAAAAATAACCTCTTCACTTCCGCATGACTAGCCGGTACGTAAAAGTCCAGCACGCAGAACGCGAAATGCCATGGCAAAACGCCTAGAAAGTGAAGGCAGTGAGACGAGTAGCGCCGATATAGAGTCTATTTTCAACAAGGACAAAGTTCCCACGTATAAAGTAATCCTTCTGGGCGAGACTGGTTCCGGCAAAACATCTCTATTTATGAGATACAAACATGGCACCTTTCAAAAAGGTTCGACTCTTAACACCGCCGATCGCTTCCAGAAAGAGTTCGTCAATGATGACGGCGAGAAAGCGAGGGTATGTAATTCATTGAACAATCTTGTGCAGCGGTTGTGAGTATTATGCTTCAGGAACAGTGGACAGAATTCTTACGGGTTATTTAGTAAGAAACAAAATAACGAGAAGGTTACACCCAAACATCCGCAGTTTGGTGGTCGTTTGCGCGATGTCCGATGTGTTTTTCACAACATCACTCAAAAACGCAGAAGGAACCTTCCTTCGGTGTGGGCAATAAGTGGCACTGTTTGACAGACATGAAATATTTGTTGTCCTTTCGCTTTCTGTTGCGCCTTCTTTCGAATCTGCATCTTTTGAGAATGATTTGCATGATGGTGGATGCTGTTTTATAGACCACTTACACTGATTCCCTTTTGTTGCGGGAAAAATGCCCGTAAAGAAAAGAATTTCCATAAATTGTTCGATCTGTTGAACGTCGGAACGTGAGGCTGTCCTCGAGATGGGTTGTTGAGCATATATGAGTACAAGTGGTCTATAAGTGCGTTCAATTCATAAATTCGTTGAAAAGGCTTTCTTTCAGTTCTGCACTACTGTTGAACTGCACAAAAGGTTGTTGTAGAAGTTAGTCGTAAGACAAGTGCGCTGTTGCAGCATATTGTGGTAACGCAAAAAAGATGATGATCTTGATTTTATCAGAAGTTTTTAGGATTGTTCTCAAAATCGATCTTGTTTATGACGACTTTTTGGCAGGCTGCTAAAAATTACCGAACGTTAAGAAAATTATAAACTATGTTGGAGTTCTGTCGTTGGCATTTGCTGAGATGAAAACCTGTGTATACATGTTCAAAACCCACTCACTACATCAGATTAATCTTTTAATCAGATGTGGTATTGTTTGAATGATTGATTTTGACAGTTTATTGGTATGCTGTTGTTGAGTACTAATTACTTATTTATTAAGTTCCAAATTCGATATTAAATTTAAATCAGAAATCATTACTGCAATTGCAGTTTTGTACAAAGGCAATCAATTTTAAATACAGTCTTAACATATTGTTTGAACAACTGTTGTTTCCTAGAAAATTGGTCTTGGATAGTCAATAAGACTGGAGAGGGGCACCTTTTTATCAAGCGTTATGGTAAATCAGTTAAAATCTTAAATTTAGTGCTGCTCAAAGGGAACTAATTTTGTCATTTAATTATATTAGAGGGACAGAGCTTTGTCATAATTGAAACATCATTTTTGGGTTGTTTAAAAAACTTTTGTTTCAAACTATATGACACAAGACTTGATTACTTAAACATAATAATGGACCAGTGACATAATCAGACCCATAACTAGGCCAGTGCACAGGGAAACATGCTCCACCATGTTTGGAATAGTCCCCCTTGGCAAAAGATAGCCTTAAAGAAGTATTGTATAGCTAACATTAAATAGGCAGTCAGGATTCATGTTCAATGTACTTCATTAAAATATTTTTGACATTGTATATATGTTCTCAGCGTTAAAAATAATAGAATTATTATAAGTATTCTGTTCACCACGATGTAAATATTCAGGTAACTTTTATTAATATTTTTGGATTTTGGTGGGTAGTGGTAACAAAATAGAGAAATAATAGTCCAGCACCTGGTCTGTGGCCCTCCATTTGTTGCACGGGCCTAGCTGCAAGCATATTTCTGGCTATGGTCCTAGAGAAAATTTGCTGTCAACAGTTCTTACATGGTAGATTGTTACACTTGTTGTCATAAACCTAATGGTTTGTAATCACATATCACAATAACTTGATAAACTAGCCAGCCAATGATCTAAGTAATTGTTTAAGTTAGCACATACGTTTTTTAAGCAGCTTAAAATGATAGTGAAATTACTGGAGTGCTGAATTGTCAGAGCCTAGCATTGTTTATTGGTGGAAGCAGTTGAATGAGCGCTGGCAGCATGAGCTGTAAAGAGCATCTGGTAGCATTCCCCCTAAAAGGCCATTTTCAGCATTTGGTAAAAGATAATATTTTCTTTAAAAATCAGTTTTTACCATTAACCATTTAACACCCAGGGCTCAAGGTCTGTGCATAAATTTCCAGGGCAAATACTTTCCCATACAGACCAAACAAATGAGGTTAATAAGGAATTTATTATATGACTGGAAAATGTATCAATCAGACAAGGAACTCACATATCGCACCTCAAACTGCTGGCCAGTCTGTATGAAAAACTTATTGCACAGCTAGACAGCCAATCAGTACTGGCCATTTTGTGTACAGACCAGAAAATGAAAGTTGCCGTATAATAAACATATACACACACAGAAGCATTTGCCTGAAGATTGCCCACAAGTGTGAAACCCTGAGTAGCAACAAAGAGAATTTTAGGTTGAACTAGCATTATATAGCAATATATAACTATAGAACAATAGCATTATATATATATATATATAATATATAATGGCTATCTAATGTGCAAGCAGTGAGCATGCGCTAAGTATGTATGTATATATATATATATATATATAACTACAGACGGAACCGTTTCGGCCTTATGGGCCTCATCAGTGTAGTGCTGATGAT
>JBAHVQ010084401.1:0-26694 GCA_036872915.1 Nanipora kamurai | reverse complement strand
CAATTAATAGACAATATCCAACTGTGTATGTGTGCAAATTTTCAAGAAGCTATTTTATTGCATATGGGAGTAAGAGAGTTTTGAATTTAGTGACGTTTTTTTTGGGCCACCCGATATATCATTCTGACACTCGAAAATTTTCCTCAGCAAATATCAATACGAATTTAAATTTACTTCTTTTTATCTCGATTTGTAGGGAAGGTAGTCTTGGGGGTAAAAGACACATTTCGCTGTCCAGTAAAAAAAGTTAAAAATGACCATAAAACAAAAAAAATTCTTCCAACAATGTATACTTTTGAAATCTTTTTCTAGCTGGACCAAAGCAAGGCAAAAGACCAGTGAATTTCAATGACACTCCATTAGGCTATCAAGCCAATTGAAACAGTGCTTGAATTTCAGCTTAATTGTACGAAAAATTCTTTCTGAGAAAAGAATTTCTGAGAACCAATGAGAAAAAAGAAAAAGGCAGTACGCGCGGAAAATTCTGTCTAGTGGAAATTAGGCCTAAAGCCTGATTTCCACTAGCGGACTTTGCCACGTGCATCACATTTTTCTTGTTTCTAATTGGCTCTCGGGAACTCCTTGGATCCTGAGAGCCAATGAGAAACAAGAAAAAGTAAATGCGCGTATATTCAAATGTGGGCGCTTATTCAAATTTCTACGGTAGTCAACATATCTTGGTTGGGAATGCATCAATAAATCCGCCAATTTATTATTGCCAACAAAGAATAACCAGTTCCCTTCGCTATATCAGCTGAAGACAACTATCAAAATACTTGACGACATTTTTTTTAGCATCTAAATATTAACTTCATTATTTGAGGGGCTAGCAGATGTTTTTTCTGATAGTTTACAAGTTTTATAAAAAAATGAATACTCTAATCTAGATCAAAAATTCTGTGGAATGTTATAACCACAGTGACAGAGGAGAGATACTGCAGTTTTCCAGCGCTCTTTTACAAATTTTAAAAAAACAAAACGAAAAAAAAAAAAACACCAGCCAAAATAACAAGATTTGATAACTAACCAACATGCTAGAAAATAAACATATCTTCGTGTAAAATTATCGCTAGTCTAAGCTAAGAACCAATTATTTCATTCTAAGAATTTCAACTTTGTTATATTTAGCTTCGATTATTTTCATGGCAGACTTGACAAATCTCGCTTCGGAGGGATGCCTTTTGGTTTCTCTTTTTCTTTCATTAAGCTCTCAAACATCAAAATTCTAAGAGAAGATGACAACAGAAAATGGAACATTCAGATGAAAATCCAGAAGAAAATGACGATATTTTGTTACGATTTCTCCCCCAGAAAAGGCAAAATAATCCTTTCGGATAGCTTTTGGAATCAATAGCTCGTGAGACAAAGAACAAAGGAAAGATTCCATTTCGCCCCCAACTTCAAGTTAGCAATTTACCTAGATATTTCATTTCAGAATAAACTAGGTTTCCGGGTACGTGAAATTCGAATTAGGACCCCCGATTCGACCATTTGGGGTGGCTTGGTATTACTGCCCGAGGGCACGGTAGTGGTACACTCCACCACACAACACACCCAAACGCACATACTGCTTTCTGATGTAGTACGGATAAAACAATACTTTGACAGTGGTGAAATTTACCGGTTGTACCATCACAATTCAGTAGCAAAGTGACACTATCATTGCAGGATCTAAATGTATACGTCAAATTTTGTCCAAAGACAGATTGCGTTTTTTTCGATTCTATAATCTACGGTCATACGACTCAAAAAGGAATGGTAAATTCTGATGCCTGCGGTTTCATATTTTATCACTACTAAACTTAATACTGTCTCAAAAGATCTGCTACGCTTGCTTATTGATCACCACAATCTTACCTCCAAAATTGTAACTACTTCGATTAGTTCTCACTTACTTCTTCAAAATAGACGACCCTTTCCCAAGCATCATGCGTAAGAACTCATCATAGGTGATAGTTCCTAAAAAGAACAATCAGTGACAACGACGTAAAAACAAAATACAAAATAGAAATATCTTGGAACGACTTCCGCTTAAAAGGCTACTCATCTTTAGTTTAAGCGAACGATTTATTTCACTTTTTTCTTGATTTTTTTTTTATATTTATCTACAGCTCTTATCCTAACTCGTCATTGAGACGTCATAACGGAGTTATGTGAAGTAGTGCAGCTAACCTGACCAATTGCAATTTTCTTTCATCGAGACAACGCGTGTTGGTTTTGTTCTTTGGGTGAATATTTATAAATTAGGGTAAAAAACGTTTGCAGCTAAATATCGAAAGAGCGTTCGAAATCCTAGTAGTAGTTACAGTATATACCGGTTATCAGAGCTTTTTAACTGGTAAGATAATTCGCTGACGTCAGCGATGATGAAAATTGACCGTGAAAATCTTCTGGAAGACGACCAAGAAGGGGCGCTCCTTCGCGATGAAGAGGAGCCCAAAGACTTCTTGGCACAAAGATTTAGTAAACCATTCCGATGTATTGCTTTATGAAAATATGGTTCATGAAAGCATGTTACAAAATATTTTAACCCGTTTGTTTGACCTTTTGAAAGGAATGTGTTAGCAGGTGGAAAATAACGTGAATTTTAGTTGATTATTTACATACAGCAAATACCTAGTTTAATTATAAAATTGTTTAGATTTGCTCAGACTTGTCAACTAGTTTTTGGCCAAAGTTTCGTTGCCTTAATTTCTAGCTCGAAGTTGTCAAGATTTTCATACGTTGTGTAGCTAGACAACATACGAAAAGCGTTAAAAAGTAAGATATTGATAGTAATCTTTTTTTTGCTGCTGCTGATAGTAATGCAGTTCTTGTACTGTGAACTCCGTAAACGTCAGTGTCGTTTCAGCCAATGTTAATGGCTATAAGCATGTGTTACTTCACCGTAAAAAGTAGTGGCAGCTTGGACGCCAGAAAAAGTACTGTAAATATACCAAATGAAAGTAAATTTACCGTAAAAAAATATTAACAACGAAATGGGTTACAGTAGTTAAATTACGGATATTTTTTTCAAAAACAATACTTTTTACTGTAAAGTAGTCTTACAATATACTTACTGTAAAATATTACAGTTTTTCATTAAGCTTCCCAAGGGTAATGTATGGACTATATCGACTTCAGCCAATGTTAATGGCAACTTCCCGCGAGTAATATATGGACTACTACGTTATTGTAATATTGAAAACGAAAACTCTTGAACGTTGGACAACGTAATGGAGTTGACTCGAGGCAAAAATTACGGTCGGCGAACCGTGCCCATATATTATATGTCATTAGCAGAAACCCTGCTGATATCACAGAGTACACTGATGCACGAAATACAGCCTGGAGAGGAGTAAGTGAATTTGGGGATAGAACAGGTGGTACTGGACCCAATTTGAACTTGAAAGCCACACAGATTATCCTGAGCTGTTGGCAATTTTCTGCTCAACAAAAATTTTTAAATCTAAGAGTGAAGGTCGGCATGTTAAGATTATATGCGATAATACAACAGCTGTTTCTTGCACAAACTACACGGGAACTAGTCATTCAGAAAATTGTAACACACTAACTATAGAAATTCGGTGTAGGGAGCATGGCGTTTGGCTTCTGACTGCAAACACCCCAGTAACTGCTAATATCCAAGTAGCTTATGACTTATTCCTAGTCCATACTGAAAAAGGGTGGCAGCCACAAAACCAACCATTGGGGTATTTGCATCGAAACATAATGCTCAATTTAGTACCGTATGTATCATATAGACCAGATTCTGGCTTTGCGGCTGTTGATGCTTTCACCCTCAACTGGCAAAAATTAAAATTTTACGCCTTTTCACCTTTTAGTGTTACAAATCAAGCAATATAAATAGTAGAGAAAGACTACCCAATTGAGCCACTCAAGTGTTGTACACAGAAGCAATGGAATGATTAAGCTTTAACTGCCACACGGACAAATTTGGCCTCTTTGCTATTGCTACCTCCCCTCGGGGAGGCAGCACTAATTTTGGATTGCTACGCGCTTTTGTCGGGTCTATTCTTCGCAAGGACCTTGATAAGCCTGTCATAAACTCGATTTTGTCAAAAAGGATATTTGTATGTTCGTGCGCTAGACGATCTTAATCTGTCGCTTAATGGCGCAGGCCAGAAGTAAGATGAGCTTTACACTACAGTATATAGCGCTCGCGACAGATGCCTCGTGGTTGTCAATTCTTCGTGGTAAGTACAGATAAACATTGTGTCTTTTAGTTTAACACAAACAGTTGCGTTTAATATGCTCCTCTTAGCTTATGGAAGTTATTCATCAAGGTGATGAACGTTTCAGTAACGAATCTCATGAAGAGCAATGCTCCCATATCAGTTTATCGGCTCTTTAAACAGAGCAAGCAATTCCTGTTTTTGAGTGCAACTCAACAACAATTGACAGCACATTGTCACTGGGAGACGGCATGTACCTGGATGGTCTTGCTAATGAGGAATCTTTAACGCTAAACGATCTACTGATCGCCGTTCGTAATGCAGAATTTGTATCATTGAACGATCTACCCACTGTCGTTCATTGTTCAAACAATTTTGCCAACTCGTCGGCAACAATTGGATCCTTTGTGACCGACTACAGATCGTCCAGTCTGTAAGTTCAAAGCACAATGTTGCATTACCTGTTATCGTAACAAACGCCAATCTACCAATTGCGGTAGAGCCTATTGAGGCACAAAACAACATTAAATGAAAACCAACTTTGGTTTATGGTTATTTTATTTTGTGGTTATTTGTTTAGATACTTATTTTTCGTTTGTTTTAAATAAGATTATTAACATGGGTGAGGTGGTACCCTTCCACAGATTTCATTATAAAAATACACACCCCAGTTCCCCATCCCTCTTAACACGCCCTGTCCGCTGAATCATAGTCTCAAATTAGTGCTTCTATTAGCACAGGCATTGCTTAGTAACCACCGTAAATGGCACGTAAAATGTACGTGACAATCTGCACACGACAGGCAGCATTTTTCTTGCAATAGTAACTCCTAGTTTACTCTGACTATAACGCCAGGCGATTTTACTCGTCAGCGGGAGAGTCTGGAAATGCGGCGATTAAAGGATTAAAACTACTCGAGCAGCAATTACACCACTTGGTAATAACACTGTTCATCTCCCTAACTACTCACAGGAAAACAACATCTTCACAAGACCTTACCACTGTTGATCTGCCATTGGTCCCAAGTAGCCTTGACTTAACAATAATTTCAAAGAACGCTTCTTAGCCGCGCAATTTGCAAGTGGCGAATAACGAGATAAACTGTAGAATAACTGGACGGAGTTTGGTTCGTAACAGCGAGACTGATGATGAGTGGTGATAGCATGAAGTCTGACATGCTGGTTAGCAAAATGGTGTAGTTCACATTTTACAAGTACTTATTTTTGCGTTTATTATTGCCGAGCTAGAGCTAAGGTCCTGGTAATAGAAACACTGACACTGCATTATGAGACTGTTTTACGCACGGGTTTTTCTATGCGTCCCCCTTAAGGAAGCTCCCTAGAGTAATTTTTAATAGGACACTGGTAACTAAATATGGCTCAGCACGCATGCATAGATCGTGATCTTGTCGAATCGTTATTCTATCATGATAGCACCGACTGCATCACTACAAATGTTAAGTTTTAGCACATTTGCTTCGGTGAATTTCTTTAAAATTTGGTAAACAATGCAAACACAGTAAGTGTAACAACATACCGAATTTCCACAATTTTTCGTAAGACAAGAATCTTTTAAAATCCATTAAGTTTATTGGAAAAAATCTACCTTGACAACCTCCTCTGATATATTAATATTTTATTCTTCGGCGGAATTTACAGTCTCGTACCAATTTTTTGAAAAATTCACACAAGAAACCCGAAGATAATGTGTCTTAAATGTGATAATCCCGAAAATATGTCGATGTTCCAACACTGTTATTACCATCTTAACAGCCAAAAATTACACAATTCGACAAATATCTCCTGTTTATCATGCTTCTTCTACCGTTAGATATACTTTGCATCGAACTTATAACTATTTTGAAAACAGAAATAACCATAAATGGAGACCGTACTAATTTCATCCTGTAAACATAGAAACTATAAGGAGCCACTGTAACAGTCCCACAATGCAGTGCCAATCTCGTTATTACCACGTCCCTAACACGATTTCGAGATGTCGAACATGTCAACTATACCCCTGGCTAGCTACTACAAACAAGTTATAGTACTATACTGTAACTCGTGTACCTGAGTTTGTTGTGTCAACTTCGGCGATCATTTTCTTCAGCTCCAAGTGCGTTTTGGCTTGTCCAAGCCTCTCCATCATGCGTTTAAGCTCCATGATATCTATAAAGATACTATGTGATTTATGTTGAAGAGTTGGGGTTCAGAAAGTACGGGTTGATCTCCGTCTCAGACGCAGAAACGTTTTTCTGAGAATGAACTAATATGAACGACATTTATCGACAAACTAATATGAACTGGACATATGTGGTTGACATTAACATTCCAGACTGTGTACAATATCAGCAGGACCAGAACGTATGATACTAACATTTAGAAGAATGCGTCATATATCGAGATCTTGGGAAGGATTTCCACAACACAAGACCGCATCTCTAAGTATGGTAATAAGCAACATCAGATGCCATGGTCGAAGGTCACCAGTGATTTAGGAGGAATTTAATTTTGCAAATATCTAGCAACCAGACTGCATCTTCGAAAGGATACCTCTTTTTATCATATTCAATGATCTATCATATCTATCAAATTCTACGATCATATAAGATATTCTATGTGATTCTATGTTGCATATCAGTAAACAGAAAGATTTATTTATATTTTTGTAAAGTCTATCGTTAATGAAATTCTTATTTCTGAAATCTGGAATTTAACACAACGACAAAATAAGGTCACGCAGTAATCCAACAACGCTAATTCAGAAAACAATACACCGATTACCGAGTGGTTTGAAGAGTTCACACAGTGAACATTAATTCATTATTTATGTATTATTACAAGCTGAACTAAATTAATGTTGGTTCAACATAATAAATTATATAAATTGGAATTACTGACGTATATTTAAAAGACTTTCTTTCACATCTTAAATGTACGATTTGATGTAACAAGCCACAGATATTAGAGCAAAAACGCGAGCATTAAAAGAGAACTAAGACTCTTCATAAACTCTTTTTTAAACTAACAAGACAGACCTTCTCGTTCAACTATAGCTCACAACCTACTTGAAATTCTTCGTCCTAGGTATGGGTAAACGATGTGTTGAAGACGATCCCGCAGAATGCTGAGATTACATTAAAGGAACACATTTTACTTCGCAAAGTTTCAAATGATGTTTTTGGTACCAAATTACCATTGGTTATCAAAAGGTTGCGAGGTTGATCGCTGCCAGGGACGCAAAATACGATTTTCTGTGGTAACACTAAGCTTGTATATCCACTTTGTGTATGAGCCCTTTTACGACAATGCTGCACCATGGGTAATCAGGGCTAAATTAAAAGGAAATACTTGACCCACCCATTAAGTGAAGGGTCAAGTGTTTCCTTTGAAAGTGACTGCATGGATCAAGTATTTCTTTTGAAATTAAACCTGATTTCCTATGACGCATCGTTTTCGTAAATGGGCTTATTAACTTTGACCTCATTCGTTTACATTACGTATAACATTTCAATCAATTTTACTTATTCCTGATAGGCGAACAGTATGTTTAATACCGATGGCATCAGTATTAAACTTCAATCTTTTACTAGAGGTATTTAGGATTAATACCTCTAGTATGCTGACATTAAAGTAATTAATTAATAATTGATAAATAACTAATTTTTAAATAAAATAATTAAGTACTAAATCAGTAATTAATTCCTATTATGGCAGTCGCATAGTTATTACTTATGTCGGACCTCCACCATAGCTCGCCATCCGAGTCTGTGTAGCTCAGTAGTTATAGCGTCTACTGGTCATCAGACGGTTGTGGGTCCAATCCCCGTCAAGGACTTACAATACATTTTTCTAGGGAAATGAGCTTGACGAACGCTGTCATATCGTTTGTGGGTGAAATTATACATTACATCAAATGATGGCCTATTGTACTCTGGTCTCATACCATGTCCCTCGGTCGAATTAAGGAAAGGTAGTATCCTTGGTCTTGAGAGAAATGCTTAAACCCATTGACTTGTAATTCACGTAAACGGAGAACAAATGAACAACTAACTCGAACGAACGAGCAATCGAGATTTATTAACGAAGAAATCCAGCCGCCATATAAGTCAAGAAAAAATGTACAGTAACTCCTGTTAGGTATAGTCCTTTGACGTTTAGATAATGATACCTGTCGTAAAAATCGATGAAGGGACTACAGTTTTCTTAAGGACTACACAGCACTTGTTCAAAACATGCAGAGTTCCGTATTTAGTGGATATCCTCCAATTAAGCGGGTAAAAAAACATCCATACAACTCTGGCCTTTCAAAGCATCGATGGCGCCGTTCTCCCGGTCGTAACTCCACTCACAAACAATTCTCCGCTGGATTACAGAACCTGCACATCTGGATAACAAATTTATTCACTAGATAAGACTTACAACAAGCTTCCCTTAACTGCACAAAATCAATCAATGCCACAATTGAATTTTTTCTCATCAAGTGCACCTGTATTTCATGTGCAAAAAAAATGCCATGAACGATTTTCTCCACAATATGGGCAAGTGTAGATAACTGTTTGAGGTTAGTCAAGGGGGGAGGAACCATTATTAATGGGAAATGATTTTTGAAATTCCTTTACAAAATGAGGACCAAATTCTATCTAAAAGCGAGATTTTCAGGAATATGATTTTGATTGAAATTACTGTATGTTGGTTCAAAATTTGAATACTACTTCATCTTTTCTGGAATTAGGGTAACCAAATTTAGAACTAAGTAACATTTAAGGGTCTGAAAAGATCCATCTTCCCCAGAAAGTTTTGATATTAAAACATCTGCATTTGGACCTTTTCAAACTTACAGTGGTAAAAAATAAATGACCATTCTCAGTTCATGAGGAATTTTCTCTAGTAGTCTTTTACCACAGGGGGTTATGGTTAACATTTGTAGTTTTTAAATTCATAAATTCATAATACCTAAGATACAAAATAATAAATAAAAAGTTTCACATGTAAGTTTGTCTTTTAATCCGATTAGTAGGTGCAAATGCTAAATTAAAAAATGCACAAGCTAATTCAGTGTTCTACAATAGAAAAGTTGTTTGCATGAGTTTTTGCACCTAGAGAATACCCAGCTTTAAAATGCTTAGACTATGAGATTCTCGAAGCACAAGACAACACATCACTAATATTGTCTTAAGCAAGCAGTAAGGTATGGATAAAGGTGTCTTTATTTGTACTGGATGGCCCCATCAGCTACCTAAAGCTGTTCTCCCTAGAGGTCCAGTCGGGAACACCCTTCATGGGTCCAGGGTTGCTGATTGAAGAAAGCAAAATAACAAAAGAAAACCTGCAATGCATGGCAGAGTTATAATATACACTGGAATGCATCTTTAATGAGAAAACTGCACATAGGTAGGAACTTTATTCCAAGCCTGGCATAAAAGTGGCTTTCCTATGGGTTCCAAAGAGGAGAGTTTTTCCAAACTCACCTGCTGGCATATTAAGGTGGTGACTTCAAGCCGAACTTTCCTCTGATATATGTAAGACTCCATTGAGGACACTAAAGTATGAATGTCATGCATCTTCATGCCCTTTACTGTATTCTTATTGCAAACCAACCTGCATGAAATTAATATGACATGGGACAAAAACCAATAACATGTGCAACTTTGGTTTGTCTAGGACAAACTAAACCTGCAAGTATGTTGGTTATACTGTAGAACACCAGTCACCAGGCTGAAAGACTCATGCATTGCACTATCTTTGTGCTTACCAAAGAAGAGATCCCAGGTAAAAGATTGGTTAGTGATAAGCTGACAATTGATAATTCATGATACCATTTGAGTGTTGAGATTAATTGCTCAGAAAAATGCAATGAAAACAAAGTTATAGCCCAGTTATAGTCCAGCAGATAATTTTCAAGAAATCTATTACTATTATGATTCATGGCTGTATTGAAAATCTTCCACATATTACTAAGCTGTAATTTTATCATTAGAATTCATTTCCTGCCTGGACTGTTAACTGCTAAAATTCTAGCTGCAAGGCAAGAGTGCTGAAAGTTTGTTTTTGGAGTAGCAATTAGGCAGTTGCAACAAATGAGAAGCACTGTGCCTTACATCTTCTCCATCAAGAATGGCAAGACAAGACAAGCATTTGTTTGTATCAAAATTAAATAAATCAGTAATTTACATTTTTGAATTTGTGGATTAATGTGAGAACTATGTACGTGAAATAACCATGGGGGCTAGGTTGACCTGACAGAGAACGCTTTGGGATTACAACAGTGAAATTTAAATATTATATTAATTAAACTTGACTTTTAAGCTCCCTGCTCCCATTCTATTTGTAGAATTACTGTATATACATGTAGCATGATGATTTACAGTGAAGGCCTGATATTATCAACAACAAATAGTAAAAGCCTGGAACCCTCTGCATTTGGGGCACTAGATTTCATGGCTGAGAGAAAAACTCGAATACATAATGCTTTGTTCAAAGTTGATTGATAAAATCAAGTACTTAATGCTTACCTGCATTGCACAGGGTTCAAATGAGTGGCTCACAGTTTGCCAATTGCAAATTGCATACAACATTTTGCCAATGTTAAATCAAAGATTTTGCAAGTGCAGTTTTGCTAGTAATCTTATGAATTACAGAGATTGCAATCAAAATTTTCACAACAGTTTTACCATTACAGTTGATTCATCAGAGTTGCAACAATTACTGGTATTCACATTCCATTATGTCACAAGACCTGGAAATAGTTTTCCAGGTCATTAAATTCATCAGAGACAGAATCATAGAGATGTCAGTTTGGAATTAACATTTAGGTTGTCTGAGGAGGGGCTGTCAATGTCTGAATTTAGAAGAAAATTTTGCAAATGCATTCGTAATTCCAAATTTGAGCCCTGTCACACAAGAACTTGCTTGTGTTACCAACTAATCATAAAACCATAGTTCAATCAATACACCATAAGCTGTCATCATTTTAATTAGAATTACTAAATGTCATCTCTAGACTAGAATGCTCACATATAAGTCATACCAGATACTTGTACATTGGTTCTCCTTTTAAACCTTTTAACTGCCACACTGACAAATTTGGCCCGTTTGCTATTTTACTTATGGAAGAGTCCTAAAATGCAGCAGTTAAAGGGTTAATAGCCATTAAGTGTCGCTTAAATGGAGGTTAATGTACAGAAATTGAATGGATGTTTTCCTGGGGAGAAGTTTGTGTTCCCTTGATTTAGAGGGGTCCCACATTAGCAATTCAACTACAATACATCTGAATAGCATAGATGGCAGGGGTTTTGTACACAAGTGAAACCACAAATCACAAACAACAAGAAGGTATAGCCTAAAGGCTGATTATAAAGGTCCAGAACAATGCTATTGTAATGATTTTACATAGATGTCAATGACTGACTGCAAGGGCAAATTGAAAGTCGAATATTTTTCTGATTTAATCTATAAAAAGGATTCCTTTAAACATATAATAAAAAGGGTACTAATCCAATATATGTATGATATTCTAATATAATAAAGTGGAGAGAAAAGGGGCAATTGGCCTGTTGTCAATAGGCTAAGGTCCTGCAGTTATTTTTTTCCCTGCAAGTTGTTTTTATTTATATAGTTCATGGAGATAAAGAAGTGTGCATACCCATAGTTTGTTTTCGTATTTCTGAATATCCAACGTTTAGGCATCGTTTTCACTCAGTGTCGCCCTGTGAAAGTTGCGATTTGGAGCCACTGCTCCTATTTACTGAAGTGACGCCTGAACGTTTTTTAAAGGATTCTAATTTCGACAAACATGTACTGGGTCAGGAAATGTCGACAAGTTGGTTGCAGAAAGTCAGATTTGGGAACCCTGGACTGTTACCTTCCGAGTAACTGGTTTAAAGTCATCTAGAAAGCTTGACCTTGAGCGAATACGTCTAGTACTAAGAGCAGCTACGGCTACAGTGCCTTTTAAGTTTGCAAGAACGTATTCAAAAATAAGCAGTATCGGCTTTCACTTCAGAACGTCGATTTACTCCACTAAGCTGGAACTACTTTCAATATTCCTCAGTAGATAAAGGCAAACTATAGTCTGCAGTCGCTCTAGCGTTGGACAAACAACCACCTAATCCTTAACTAATAAGTAATTAATAATATTAAATAACAATTATAAACATGGCCTTCATTGTGCTCAACCACTTAAACAAGCTACAAACATGCCGAATACGATCTTACCGATATCGCCTGAATTGTCTTCATCAAATTCCATGAACTGTTCTAAAATCATTAAAACTAATTAGTGAAATTTGGGACTAAAATTATCGCTTTTCTTTTTTAATACGATAAAACTTCAACAAATCACAAGATAAATCACATGCTGTTTGTCGTTACTGGCACGTTTGGTTCTCGACGTTTGTTTCTACATCGTATAAACTTACTTTTATATGAATCTAGGGTCCCAGCAAGATCTGGCCATTCTTCCTCGTCGTCATAGTCTCCACTGCTGATAAAACTCTGTTCATAAAAGCGAATGAATATGGAATATTAACTAAATAATGATCGCCACTATAGTAGCTTGTTCACTTGTCGAAGGGCAAGGGTCATTATACCTTGTTGGTCTCGTCTAGCTTCTGTTCTTGCTCACTCTTCAGTTTACCGAATGCCTTACCGCCTATCACGAAGCAAAAGCAAATTTCTAAAATAAAGAGAACCATATACCACAACTATAGATGGTTTTTTAAATCTAAAATAATATACCTTGGTGATCCATGGTGTATTAATCTCTTACTCGATGTGATCCCCGTCCGCGAAACAGAAACCTTACCTACCTTCAGCAAACAGAATGGGTGGAACGTGAAAAGCCTAAAAACCATGGTAACGCCCCAGAGCACTTCCGCCTTGCAGTGTCCCCCACACCAAGGCCTTGAAAGATGAATCTAAGTTGATTTCTTGTTTAATTACCAGGGAGTAGCGCAGAAAGGCCCTGTACTTAAGATTGTTCAAAACTGGCAGAAGAGATATTTCATTTCAACGGGGAAGCGTAAAAAATGTGAATGACGTTGTTCGCCAGATGGTAAAGTTAATAAAGGGAGCATGTGCTTGATTCCTACATTTTCATGGCGAAGCGATTCAAACGACGCTATACAGATATTATAAATCCGAATTAATGGCAATACTCTTGTAATACAGGGTCAGAAAACTGATCTGCGAAAACGAACAATTGAATTCTCTCAAAGAATTCATATCTGACCGATTTCTGATCTGACATGATGGCCGCGCATTGTTGTCCTTTCTCTGTGATTGGTTACCCTGATAAGATAATTAACTCCCAAGGGGGGTTGGGCAAGTACTAAATAAAAATTCCTACACGGCAAAAGGAGGGGAAAAAAGTTCGAGCACAGCTACCCAAAGGAAAAAAGTTCGAGCAAGTCCTGTACTGTGAAATTTAAATTAAAAAAAAAAATTCTGTTTAACAACCTCTCAGCTTTTTACTAGTTGACTTTCCGTAGGACTTCTGCCATGTTTTCTGCCATGAAAAACCAATCAAAAGTTTTAAAGAGTTGTTGTTAATTGAATTGCAGAACGTTTTTTTTTTAAAGAAAAAAAAGGAACAGAATCACGTTACGGTGAAACATAAAAAATTCTTACTTTACCCATCTTCTCAAACCAAACACAAATTTCCTTAAATGCATCCTTGCCTACAGTGGAGTAGTAGCTTGGAGTTCTTTTCCACTGGATATAAGATCATCATCCAACATACACTCTCTTAAAACTAAGCTAATTTTTAATAATTTGTCAATGTTCAAATTCTCAAAAAGAGAATTCTCAACTAACAATGGTTATCCTGTTCCCTTCTTTGACCAATGTCTTGGTAAATTTCTTGATAAGGATTTTTCAGTCGCCACTAAAAACATCAATATTTCCAAACGTATTATTTGTTTCTCCCTCCGATTCAAGGGTAATCATTCCCTTCAAATTCGGATGCAATTAACTAAACTTCTCCCTCCCTGTTTTCCTCAAGTGCAATTGCGCGTTATTTTTAATTCTGGCAAACGCCTTTCTAGTTTCTTCCGGTTCAAAGACACAATCCCTAAGCTGATGAGATCGCACGTTGTCTATCAATACTTGTGTCGATGCTGCGGAGCATCATATATCGGGCAAACTTGCCGCCTTTTGCACACATGCATTTCTGAACACTTACGTGTCTCGCCTTTAACTGGGAAGAAATGATCTTATACTCAGTTATCTAGTATTCTCTCTCATAATAGATCATCTCATCACGCCATTTCAACTGATGACTTTTCGATAATCTCTTCTTGTAATTTACCCTTTGAGTTACTTATTAAGGAGAGTTTACTCATCGCCAAATTTAAACCTGCCCTTAGGACAACGTCAAATCTGTTCCACTTTATCTTCTCATCTTACTCTCTCGTTCTACTTTCTTCTCTCATTGACTAATTATGTTTCAACACCTTGAAAATATCATTTTAATATCCTTACCCAGTTTATGTAACCTCACTTTGAAAATGTTGCGCGTTGGTAACGAAACGCCAGTAAAGCTTTTTTGAAATTAACATGTCTGTTATTTCTTATCTATTATTCGTTCATGGCTATTCACATTAGAGTTTTAAGCTTCGCTCTAACACCCATCCTTAGACGACGATTTTCGCCTGGTAAATCTCTGGTGAAATTTCAACACAATCTTCATAGCTTTGAAAAATATCGTTCTAAAAACTTTAAGTTTTCGTCGCGTGAAAATTGTAAAATTAAATCGTGTTTCGTGTTAGGCTACTTCATCTCCTTCATCAAATATCTTACGAAACTGCTAAACATGGTGTCTATATTTGACAATTACTTAATGGAAGGACTTAATGATATTGTTGATGAACCGAATGATTTGTTTTCTAAAATAGACTTGGAAACGTGCATAACAGGTTTCAACGGCACTTACGAATGCTGCAACTATCACTGGTTCACTATACACAATACTCAACAGAAATTCGCAATATTACTGGATTGCAAAAGCATGGGGTATGTGACATATAAGCCTTTAAGCACTCATAGAGAATCAGGAGAGTACTGGCAAAACCGGGGATTCTGCTAATATGGTGACATGTGGACAGGCTGTTAAGTCACATTCGTTGGTCTACGTGCTTAACTGGTTGGAAGCCTTCGAGAAATCAGGCAAAAAGAATCTACCTCGAACATTACTGATTGTCGACTATGATGGTTAAGAGACTGCGAAGAACATTCTGCAAACAGAACTGTACTGCGGCGAACCTGTGTTATTAATGAAAGATGTGTGACTAAATTCGCCAATAATATTGGTCTATAATATCTTATAACAGCTTTTCTTGTAATTTCGAGCCACCTTTCAAGGTGACTGGAAAATAGGGAATGGAGCCGATGGCTGCCTCCCTCAAATCCCCTCTTTCTCTAAATTGAAGACAGAGGAAAAGAAAGGAGCTACATTTTTTGCGATCATCAACAAAATCGAAGCCCAACCTTCTGATCACCGGTGAGATAAGTGCAACAAAAGGGTTAAATATTGGACTTGTTTGTAATTGTGTTAACATTTCCCTAATTTAGAGAAAAAAATTAAACTGGTAGCGCTCTGAAAAATAGAAAAGGGAACAACGAGATACTGATTTTTTCTAGCAAATATCCTTCAACTAAAGGGCTTTCACGTAAAATGTGACTCAGTATTTCGTTTTTTCGGTTTTTAGCAAAGTACCGTATTTAAAGGTTTTTTAATTTGGTTCAACACTGCCTACGCAGCACATTGTTATTCTTTGCAATTGCAGAGCTTTCAAGTTGATTTGTTGCCAAAGAACGTGACAAACGCCTGATGTCTTAAGAGGTCCAAGGAAAATAACTTATCCCTAGGTGGTCAAGCGTTGTCATCGATGCTTCATTTATTCCATCAAAGAATGGCCGGCAGTTATTTGACTGTGAGTACTTGCAAGCTCTTCAATGACCAAATTAAGAGGAGCCGACCGCAAATCAACGTTGGTGGAAAAGCCAAATATCTCTTTGTCGTAAACTGTCTTAAGCAACACGTACTTCTTTGTGACATTGCACTTCCTAATGAATCGATCATCAAGGATCTCCTTGCAATAGCTTCTGCTTAATTTCTTCTTGCGAGGAGACGTCCACACCTTTGTCGACGCCCACACTACACCCACGTCATAGGGATGTAAAGACATATTGAACTATCCATGAACGACGTTCGTAAGGTAGGGCCCATTTTTAGACATATTGCCAGAAATATTACCTTAGAATCAGTCTAAGAGGGCCTAAAGTAAGCACTTTTTCCTGATCTGAGTAGAATAACTGTAAATGGTTTGAACCTGGGAGAATCATGACATGTTAGTGGAAGTTGATCATCCAGGTTAGTGTAGTCTTGAGAAAGACTTTTGGTAGAAGTGACTAGAATAACTGTGACAGTTAAATTTAGTGACAGTGAAATGTGACAGTCAAATTTTTGTGACATTTTTTGTGACAGTCAAATTTTTGTGACAGTCAAATGTGACAGTCAAATTTAGAATAACTGTGACAGTCAAATTATCTCTGGCCGTACTTTGCATTCCTAGCAGGCTGTCAAGTTGACGTCGCATTCCGACAAAGGGCCTTCGTCCGAAACGTCAGTTTTGGAAGTTACCTGACAGTTTGGGCTTTCGTTAAATTTAATGAAGATAAAACTAAAAACTTATTTGGTTCCATGATTTGTTCTGTTGTTTGTAAAAAAATAAGTTTTTAAGTTACGTCTTAATATTATTCGATACCTGAAATTTGGTAATTAGTTTGATTATTACTAAGACAATTTTTTTAAAAGTTGTTGGAAATTAGACTGCGATGCCTATGCTCGTTCCAACACTTCATAAAGAGAATATTTTACGTTCGTTTAATAATCGCTAAGACGTTCACAAACTCAGTACACACATCAAAAACCCCCGAACAATTACACTCGTCAATCGAATGTATACCTGCTTAAAACTAAAGTTATTGTTACCCCTAACTTTGATTGATGAAAGGTGATATCTGCATTCTTCACATTCCTTGTTTGACACAATCCTCCACACACTCCCCTATTCGTCTCCAGAAGAGGCGAATACATTAATTGTGTCAACTTAAACTTTAATCTAAACTCGAAGTTCAAAGATATAGAATCGTAAAGTTGTCTAATTGCTAGTAAATGTTCAAGAATTCTAAATATTATTATAAGTAATTCACTTAAACCGGTACCCTCGAGGATTCTGTTTGATCTTACAAATCTTTGATATTGTCGGAATAAATTTTGACAGGTCTGCCACGACGCGTAATCAATCTCTTGAGACAGCTGACAAACTCGGTCATCTCCATATTCGGTAGTAATTCGAGGTAAAGGGCCTGGGTGACGCTGCAGGTAAATAACACCAGATAATCTTTTCCTTCTACTTTCTTTCTCTTCTGGTACTTCAGTGTGCCTGCAAAGTCGACTCCAACTACTTCAAATGGTGCTCTTACATCCGTTCTATCTCGTGGCAGGCTTCCGGGCGGCGGGTTTTGCAGAGCTTTCACCAGGAATCTCTTGCATCCATAGCAGGATTTCACTAATTTCTTGGTTAGCCTCCTTAACCTCTGTACCTAATACTGGTTACGCACCTTTGCCATAGTTAAACTCACTCCCCCATAGAATGTGTCTTCGTGTGCTTGTTGAACCAATTTTTGGTGAAGGTCGAGCTGTCAGGAGGATAGAAGGGATAGTGCCCCTGAATTCTTCCACGACACTCTAATAAGCTATCTGAGCTATTTGAGTTGTAGTTGGTCTTTTTGATATTGCTCTCTCCTTTCGCCTTCATGCTGTGTTCGACGTTCCCAGAAACGCCTTGGTGTATCTAATTCCTCAGTTGTCAAAGGATTCGTCTTTCTCTCCTCACGTGGTGTTCTGGCGTTGAACACAAATCTCGAGATCCACGCACATATTGTCAATGCTCGCCAGAAGTTCCATTGGTCCAAAATGGCATCGAACACGTCTTTTATCTTCCGACACCACGCCAAATAAGGTTCTGGTCGCCTTAGTTTCTGCTCGAATTGCTTCGTTAGCAGTTGTGACAATATTTTCTGGCCAGTTTTCTCGGGTCTCCAACCAGTCGGGTCCTTCCCACCACAGCTCTTGGTTACCACCAATAATTCCTCCTCTACTTGCCAGGTCTGCTGGATTGTCATTCGTTCGGACATGACGCCAGGTTGTCTGTCGGCGCTCTTGGATCTTGCGGACTCTGTTACCTACGAACTGCTTGTAGTCGCCCGGATTCAGAATCCAATGTAGTGCAACCGCGCAGTCAGCGCTGTCCAACCAACAGTAGACCTAATGCACAGGGAATCCTTCGAGAGCTTCTCGGACGTTGTGTGCTAGATTCACTGTCATGTGTCCTGAGATTAACTCAAGACGAGAGTTACACTTTTCTTTGCCAGCTTTGCTTTTGCTGCCACTAACTCCTTGCAAGTTCCCGAACGTTGTTTGACTACGGATACACTGCTGCTGCCACGCCTTTGCTGCTGGCGTCTTCAAATGCGTGTAAAACGACTTCGTTAATCTTCTCTTGATGCTTGGGAATGGATCTGGGCACTGCAACCTGGTTTGGAAGGTCATTTTCCATCGTTTAGTTAAGTTGTTGGACAGTTTGGAATCCCATGCACGTTTACTCTTCACACCGTCACGATAGAGAAGCTTCCCTACGAGGGTGACAGACAACGCAATGCCGAGTGGATCATAGATTCGAGCCACCTTTCCTAGGGTTCCCCTTTTTGTTGGATCGACGGTTTCGCTAGAGAAACTTACCCCGATTGTGTCTCTCTGTCCCACACAAAGTCTAGAAGGCGGCCCTCTCCCGAGGATGTTGCAAGTTGTTGCTTCACATAGCTCTTCTCCTCTTCGCTTTTCTCTTCGGCGCTCTGTTCAAACTTTCTTGCGTTCTATCCCCACTTGTGTAACTCAAACTTTGCTATATTGAAGACTTCAATCGCTGCTTCCTTAACTTCCTTAGCTTCTTGGGCGGTGGGTCCCCCGGTTATGAGGTCATCTACATACATGCTCCGCTCTATTTCGTTTACAGCTGCGGGCAGCTGTGGACGGCATATCTCTAGGTGTTGTTGAATCAGTCCCCCTAGAAGAAAGGGTGAAGGAGCAAGACCAAACAAAGACTCTGGTGAATTCTTTGGTTAGCAAATTGGAGAACCAGTGGAAACGGAGGGCGTCTCTGTCTTCATTCCTGATCCTTACTTGCAGGAAGGCTTGTTTAAGGTCTCCTGTTACAGCAACGGAGTGGAAACGACCGCGAACTAGGACTTTCCAGAGACAGTTTGGGAAAGGAGGCCCCACCTTCAAGCATTCGTTTAGTGAGGGTGCTTGCTGGTGTTGTCTGGCTGAAGCATCGTACACGATGCGAAGTGTTGTAGTTGCTGACGATTCTCGGACTACTGCCTTATGAGGAAGGTAGAACTTTACTCCAGTCGCTGGATCTGCCGCACGCTCCACTACGCCTTGCTCTAATTGATCTGCTATGACTTCGTCGTAATCTATCAGTAAGCTGGACTTTTCCATCTTGTGCACTAAGGCGTTGAGTCTTCGCAAGGCTTCCTTTCTCGTTGCTTGGGAGCGGCGGGTGATTTCCCTTCCACGGACGGCCAGTTTCTTACCGGCCGTCGTTGCTACGCTTTAGCTGCTCGCAAAACTCGGCGTATACGGTATTCTGGTCTCCTGTTGGTGTGTCTTGTAGCCCCATCACTTCTAAACGACACAGTTCATCATAGTTAGTGGCTGAAGTCTGTGGCAAGAATATATTTCTAACGTCTACTTCTTCGGCGCCTGATGACATGATGGTCCACCCGAATTTGGTCTTTTGTGCTACTGCCCCCCCAATGCGTCCCACTTTCTGGTTGGTTCTGGTCTTCATTTTAGCATATTCGCTTGCACCAAGAATCACATGGACAGGTAGTTTGTCCTTGTCATCCGTATCTTCTATAACCACACCTTGTAAATGAGGGAATCTTCGTATCATCTCCTCATAATTTAGGTTTTTCACCGTCAGGAGTTCCTTACGGTCGACTTTGGTGACTTCAGTTTCAAGGTGGAAATCACTTTTCACACTTGAAATCTGATTATCTCTATACGCACTAAGCTTCTTCTTTCGGTCTGTTACTGAGGCAACCTTATCAC
Organism: Nanipora kamurai; assembly: GCA_036872915.1. Lineage (NCBI taxonomy): Eukaryota > Metazoa > Cnidaria > Anthozoa > Scleralcyonacea > Helioporidae > Nanipora > Nanipora kamurai. The sequence goes on along the minus strand of JBAHVQ010084401.1, from coordinate 6,337 downwards.
AGTTGACTGATTTATGGCTCGCACTGTCACAAAACACGCATACCTTCGTATTTTGACCAAGTTCTTGAGCGTAGAAATTTCGGTTGCGGGGATACTGGTTCTTCTCTGGTGGCGCTTCACGATCTTCTATTGGGTGTATGTCTTTCCATTTCCTAAGAGCTTCTAGGAGTTGCGTAAATCCCATTCTTGCCAGTTCTCGTTGCCGCGAACGAGATCGGCCTTTATGCCCTTAAGCTTATCGATCACGCCTGGAACATTTCCCTTGGCCTCCTGGAGTCTTCCAAGTGTCTCTAATGACTGTACACCTTTGCTGGATTAGACCCTGTAATTGTTGGAAGACCAGCGATGTTGCGTACATACGCGTGAACAATTTCTCTAAGTTTACCATATTCATTCTTAAGAATAGTTTTTGCTCGTTCATAGCCATCGTCGGTGAAAGGCAAGCCGTCGACTTCTTCTCTCACTGTAGGTTCTATTAACTCCTTTAAATATGAAAACTTCGTCACTGCTGCGATGTCAGCGTTGTCAATCTCTGCCTCGAACTTATTCCAAGGAATTCATGACTGAGCTCGAAGCCAGAGAACGATGCAACATAATCAACATTTCTGCCTCAAACAACAAAAGGGACGATGTAGGACAAAGTAGAGACAAATTACCCTTCTCATCTTCCACCTTGATCTCTGGTAAGAATGCACCAGTAAACCTCTTGTGCATGTACTGTTGCCAACAACATGCATCCCTCAGGCAGATGCTTCTCCTGTCTAAAATCAGGACATATTGCCAGAAACTACCCATCCAAATTTAATTGTCAGAAATGTAATAAGCGTCACCACACCTAAATTTGTGAAGAAGAGAAGAAAGACAACCACGGTGGGAAACAAAAAAGTACTGAAAGGTCTCAACAAACAGCAGCAAATGCCAACCCATCGACTATGTGTGTAAAAGCAGTACCAGTGTTCTGTTACAAACAGCACAAGCTCTTCTTATAAATGTTAAAGCCCAGAAAAGGATTTTAAGTAGATCCGTGGGCTTTAATGTTTATAATAAAATTATGTTTTCCACCTGGCCATTCAGTCACAATGAGCACAAGCTCTTGTTGGTGAACCCAGAGGTTCAGGTAAGAACGTAATGACTAGAATTGTATTTGACTCATGCAGTCAACGTTTTACATCACACATCATCTCCAAGAATGTCTAAACCTGCCTTCCATTGGAAACAACACCCTGCAGATTAAAGCATTTGGTGAAAAAGCACCAACATAAGGAGAGTACAGCCATACACAGTTCTCAAAAGCGACAGTTGACGGAATGAAACTGAATATCAAGGTATACCAACCATTTGTAGTCATGTAAACAATCAAGCCATTGAGGCAGCTATGGATACTTATCCATAACCTTATCCATATCCATATCCATACCTCAGAGAACTACAATTAGCTGAAGTTTATACTTCACCAGAAGATATTGGAGTTGATAATTTAACTGGGGCTGACTGTCATTGGAATTTCTTCACCAATATTACAAGAAAAGGACCAATCCTGACCTCTAGCTGTCTGGACAAAACTTGGCTGGGTGCTGTCTGGACCAGTGATCGACAGTAGTGAATAACATAGCTAAAGAAAACTTTAATGAAGAAAGCGTAGAAACATCTTAAATTTGCAATGCACTGAGCCTGATTACACCAAAAATATATCTTATTCCAGTCATCGATCCTATTTTCTATGTTCGGCTTTTCTGAATGTCCAATTATTAGTTGTGCGAAATGTATCTTGAAAATCATTGATATGTAAATCATATTAGCTTTTTGTAATCTACCAGTACACATAATATTTCAATTTTCAGTACTAGACAACTGTTTAATTGCAAGGTCTTACCATTTTATGACAATGGTCATACAGAAGTGCATTTCTGCGTTTGGCGATTTTTGTTTGGGTTTTTCTGGTTTGTGTTGTATTGTTTTGTTGTTTTTTTTTTAATTTTGTATTGGGGAGGCTGGAGCGACAGGTTTATTACAGTAAAGGTTGTCCTTATGAAGTACTTTATTCCACACCACTTACCATCACATCAGACTTTCAAAAGCATTCCTAAAATGTAAGTGTGGACATAATTGTAATTTTAAAAGGACAGAATTAATTTAGAAAGTGATTACATGTATAAACAGTATCTGGTAAAAGAGAGCAAATAAATCTCTTCTGTACCTTCGATAGATCCTCTACTGCAACAGTTGACTTTTATGTCGGATATAAGATAGATATTAGTTGTTCTATTTAGGTCCGGGAGCATATTTCTTTGGGAAAGTGTAGAAATGTGGGACCTATGTTACCTCCAGCCAAATAACATTCAGAGGTTTGCTGTCCTTTGTAGGAGGAGCACATTTGCTATGCAATGATTGGTAATCTTCAGGGTAACAAGGAGGAGGCCATTCCTCCATGTTATCCTAACAACTGCACGAATTTTTAGTCATGTTTTGGATTGTCACGGTGCGGACCATTTGACTTTGAAGTTCATGTTAATTGACCAACAGAGTGAGGATCTTACAGGATGTGAAAACTTTTGAATTGGGACATTGCTGACTAGTCAGAGCACTTTGAATTGTAATCATGATTTTGTCCAACAATAGCCTTTTTCATTCTTGTATTTATTAGAAATTTTTATCTAAATTCAGTCATTCTTGCTTAATTTAGTCTTGAGTGTGGTATATAAACTTGATTTTTGTAAATAGCTTTTAATTTTTTGACGAAGGCTGTGGCATACGGCCGAAAATTTAATATTTGATTTTTAATTAATTCTGCAACTTTCCTCGAGTCGTAACTGATTTATAATTGTCTTATTGATTTATTATATACGGATTTATTATTGTGCTCAATACGTGGGTTGGGCTTAATAAAGTAGAATGAAAAAGATGATGAAATGATCAAAGATGAAACATGTTAAAAATAAAATATATATTTGCAGCAACTCAGAGTCTCACGTATCTACGATATTCAAAAGGTCGTGCATGCGTGAAACTCTGAGTAGCAGCAAATATACATATATATGTATAAGGCTAAAACCAGACATTTTCAACTGCACAGTCATTTTCAGTCGATTTTGTTTGCTTTGGTATATATAGTATACTTTTTCCCCTTTTTTTAGTATAGAACATTCTGTGATTAAAGCTTTATTGATGACTAATATGAAGCGTAAAAGTATATTACTCGTGTCCGACAAAGCATTGTTTACCGCTGGAGTCTTAATATACTCGTCAATGTCATAGGCATTGCCCGCCTTAATTATTAACTATATTACACATTCTACATAGTGCTATGTACAACATTTGTTTATTTATTTACTTATTTACTAATTTATTTATTTATTTCAATGTTTATGTATGAATGGATTTATTTTATTTATTTTAGTTATTTTGTTTATTTTATTTGTATATTTATTTATTCATATGTTTGGTATATTTATTCATTTACTTATTTAAAACAGCATCGTCAATTTGTGGACATATTTCGAAGTTAGGGTAATTAATAATTTTTAAATATTTTTTCTGTTGCTGTTATCAACAGAGACTTCAGGCCATGGTGGATCTATGACAGCCATTGAAAATTCTTATGCTACGTCGTATTTAAAACACGAAAGACAGCGGAAGAAGTTTTACACTTAGTAAACCACGTGTTGTTAGCGTTTTAAACAGCTTCAAAAATGTCACTTGGGGATTGCATTTCTGGAGCAAAATTCCAGTTTTGTGCGTGTTGCTGATGACGCTTGATTGCGCAGCCATCAAAAGTTCGGGCCGAAGTTTTCCTTGGTTTTTTAACATTTTCTCGACCGTTAAAGAGTTAAGCCCCGGGAGAGCTTTTTAATTTCCAGGCCTTGTAGATGAGAGCGGGCTTATTTAAAAAGTCACCAAGAGTCAAAGACGGAGTAACGATATTTTTCTGAGAATTCGGCAGACTTTAATGAATATTTGCAGTTTGCAAGTACTGGCCAGTGGCCATGTAGTCTTTGAACATAAACAAATTTCGGTTCACACAAATATGTTTTGCTGAAACGTTAACGTGGTTGTTCCAGTCATGTTGTGCGATATGTAGGTCAAAAACTGTTATTGATATACTCTAATTAAAACAGAAGTTGATAAGAAAACACACTGGAACTGTCCCATATAAAATTGGAAGTTGAAAATGTTGGCATCAAGAAGATATTTCAATTCTAACTTATGTCAAGTCGCGGTCTTTTTTGTGGTGTTGCTGGAGGAGGCGTGATAGAGGGGAAAGCTCATTAAAATCTGAAGTTCTCCAGAGGGGACTATTAGACAGGTTAGAGAAGGGACTAACTAGAGTGTTTTAATATAAGGTGATCAAAGTGGTCAAATGTCACAACGTCAACTCATTGAGTTCAATATATGTGGAAACTTGAATGGCTTTTCCCCAGGAAAAACCTTAGTGCAAAATAAAAACATGGCGGCCGTAACACTTCCGAAGAAGACGTTCAAGCTCGTTCTCTCAGAAAAACTATTTCTGAGCCCCAGACGGGAATTGAACCCTAAACCTTATAATGACCAGTCAGACGCTCTACCATTGAGCTACCACGACTCAGATGGTGAGCTAGGGTGCAGGTTCGTCATATGTACCGCGTAAGCGGAAGTCACGATATAATAATTTATTACCCTCCAATCTCTGGCTTTCAAATTTCGAGGTGGAGCCTCTGCATGGCACACATGTCAATAAAATGTAGTTGCACTGGTTGGTGAGATTAAGTTCTGTCACACTCTGCAAAATTGCATGGCTGCAGGGGCAGCGAATTAATTTACTATAATAGAAAATAAAGATGGACAACATCTGCTGTTCAAGAGGAACCACTTCAGCTTGCACACAATAAAGCAACAAAATGTACACTGTAATTTACAGTTTAGCTTTGAACATAGTTGATTTAACCTGTATTTGGCATTTTCTTTGCTTCTGATTAGCTTACTTTTATTTATTTAAATAACCTTATATACTATAATCAAGGTCAGGCTTTTTTAGAATTTGAAAAATGTATCTCCAAAATGTTTACGTACTTATCCCTTATCGCTTTGTGTACGTTGTTCAATTCTGCTTACGCAGTATAACTTTTATATCGTTCTGCTTGAAGCCCTTCGTTCTTCTGTTACCCTGACTTGAGAATGGTTAAGGAGGCTTCTCAGGGCAATTTTTAATAGGAGACTGGTTACTAAATATGGTTCGGCAAGCATGCGTAGATAGCGAAAATCCTGACCAGTGTGTTCTACTAGCTAACAACAGCCTCAATAATTACAAACATTCACTTCATGGCGGACTTTTTTGTCCAACCTTACCGATTAAATTATGAACTGATTAGCGAGTACTGTAAATACTAGGGGGCTTAGCCCCACCCATTACTGGGGGTCTCGTGTCCCCCCCACGCTTGCTACGCCTATGGTGTAGACCGGTTACGGACCAAAAATTGCCCTATCTCTTTGGAGCCTTATTTTAGAATTTAAACGCCTTGATAAAAAATATTTTTGTTACATTGAACATGAGAATCGACACTATTTATACCAGCAAAAAATTCTGACGTTTCTGTACGATTGACGTTAACCAACTCTAATCTAAACACGGAAATGAAACCCGTTGCCTACGATAGCGGTTGGTCTTCATTAAAAAAATTGCAAACACGACACTAATGTACGCAGTCGTAACCGTTATCAGGAACAGTAGATACCATATTCTTTCTGTCAAAACTTCACACTGCTCGATGTACATTATGGCTTATCGTCCAAGACCCTGTTCTGACTAAGATATAAAAGTAGAGTGCCGCGTCGGCAGTATTGAACGGCTTGTGGACAACCAAATAGGGTAGTGAAACTGCCAAAACTTAAGAATGGAGAAACTGTCCTATCGAGCGAAGGCCCTTCGTCGGAGTGAAACGTAAAATGTAAAAACGTAGGTGGTGTTTTTATATTGAGAAGAAATAATGTAACAAAAAGATGACCAATAGGATTTAAAATCGATAACAAACTAGTTAATGAGGTGTAAATGTTCAGTTAACCGAAAAGGAGAGGGCCCGGCAGAGGCCCCACGGGAATGGTAATACGCAAAAGGTATATTGCTTATTACTTTGCTCGAAATGTCAGTCTCTCCATTCTTAAGTTCCGGCAGTTTCCCAGCCCTTTTGGTTATCTACAACCTGATCTGACTAGGTGCCTAGCACGGTGCTCGGGACATAGAAACAGCAATAAAGTAAATGGTTTGAACTTGGGAGAATCATGACATGTTTGTGGAAGTTGATCGTCCAGGTTAGTGCAGTCTTGAGAAAGACTGTTGGTAGAAGTGACTGACGTTTCGACAGCC
>JBAHVQ010084292.1:0-26697 GCA_036872915.1 Nanipora kamurai | reverse complement strand
AATCCCTGCCGGGCCAAGTAGAGTTTTCTCTACTTGTCCGGTATGGTTCGTCACTCGGAGTAGCTTTAACATCATTACTGTTAAAAGTTGTTATTCCACATCAATTGGTCGAATAGTTTTCACTTTTAAAATTGTAAAATTTCAAATATGATACAAATAAACTATCTTTAAAGAAATAAAAGGTTTTGTGGTAACGTGATGATTAATTTAAAGTTTGTTAAGCTTTCGTTCTATATAATCAGGACTTCCTCACAGCAAGGCTAAAGATGTAAAATGTTTACCAGGGGTTTGTACACGTCAAAAATATTTATAACTGGGGGATTCGAGATAAGCGCGTGCGTCAAATGACGTCACGAAGCCAATTAGCAAAAATACAATTTTTGACGTACATTTATACAAACACTTTGCTAACATTTCACATCTTTAAATGGTAGTAATGGTTTAAATTGTTTAAATGTTGGTACAAAGTTGTACGGTATCTGGCAGCTTAATGTGTGTACATCTTAAATACGTATGTTCCTCGAGCTTGTTAGCTGACAAATGTTTTCTGAGTCCCTGAGGTAAATCGAACCCGAAATACACGGACTCAGATGGTCACCTCCTTTACCTCCTGTACTGTAATCTTCTTTTCACTTGCAATTTAATAATTAGTATAATTTTTATGAATAAATATTTGGATTTATGATTAACTCCTTCCTGTCCGTATAGTTCCTCAGTTACCTATGGAGACTTTAGTATTTTACTCTGGCTAACGCTAGACCATTTTACTCGTCAAGGGGAAAGTCTTCGGACAGGAAAGAGTTAATAACAACCAGGCTGACCTACAATCTGACAGATAGACCTCTAAATACTTCCTGAATATATATTTCCAAGCAGCATGATCGTGGTTTCAAAACTTTTCAAGTGGCCTGTTACGTAATAATATATGTTATTTCCCTTGCAAGAGATAGTAGTTTCCAAACCCCGTCGTCTCCCGGTTAATTGTTTATGCATTTGATCGCCATTTTCTGGAGTTTAAATGTGCTTTTGTTTTCAATGATACAGTTTCTAATTTGATCTTTAATTTTTGCAGCAGAAACCCGCCTACCACATTCCTTCTTATAATATGCCGGAAGAAAACTACCGGGTGGTGGTGAGTCTTTAACTATACACTACATAAACAACAACTTTGCATTCCACCGATGGTCGATTTCCCGTTTAACCGCCAAAGGAATGGCCATAAGCTGAATGAATTTTTCTCGCTTTACTCATAATAACATGTAAAAGCAAGTTTCGACAAGGCAAAGGGTTAACTGAAATAAGCCTTTAACTACCATAGACGTCTACCCTTATATATATTGGTGAAAGAATTTGCTTTGGCTGACAAGATTTATAACATTTTTGAATAAAAGTCAATATGTGACATGTAGAATAAAAAAATGGAAGCTAACTTTAATTAAAGTACAAATTTAGCACTAAAGAGGAACTTTAATGCTGGTTTCTCAACAAAGTTACTAGCACTTGAATTAATAAGATATTATTTCAGTTTAGCTCTCGTTTTTTGTTTAATTGTGGAGTGAGTACATGCATGTCGGTCATGTTTGCATTCGTACATCCCGTCAACCATCAAACGGGCTAAAATTATATGGTATGTTTGCGATTTCGAAAAAAATTCAAAAGTAATGATATAACAGTAAGTATAACATTGACCACGACAATAGCAATGAGAAAATACTTGAAATAGCAATAATACCCTTACAAAATATTCATATATCATTTCACGTACGAATCAGAATCAGACTGAAACGAGAATTTCACATGTGAAAATGTTGTAAGGGTATGACAATGATAACAATAACGATCGTAACCGTGCACGTGATCATGACAATAACTTAATGATAATATATAATAATATATAAATCAAATCCCAGACAATGATTTAAAATATGGTCATGTTAGAGGAACAAGATTGAGTTTTCCGCCTGGTTTAACGATTGTAACTGTAATAATATATGATAATATGATAACAGCCGTAACCGTGCATGTGATCATGACAATAAAGGAGGGGCCCGAACTAGCAAGGCTAATGAGCTGGTGGCTCTCAAAATAGTATTATAATTACAAGACGCAAATACTAAAATAAATCTATAAAATATACAAATTGTATATAAATATAAAATCTTAACAACATTCCAAGATGAAAAACTAGTCATTATGATGAGAGGGTTCTACATAATGAAACAGTATTTTTTTTTTTAATTTATTATTAATTAATAAGGAAAAATAAAGATAATTCATGACCCTGAAGAATATAAAGACATGCTTACTGCTATCAATAAAGCTTTCGTACGCTATACGACGCAAACGACATTAATTGTCAAGCTTCCAACTTTCCGATGCGCTGATAAAATGAGGCGTTTTTGAACACGTTTAAAAATCTCGCAGTGCGTACTTTATTGGATCTAAAACTATACGCTGTTGGGTGATATTTTATTCCCTATAAAACACTATTGCTCGCTTCTTTCAGAATATAACGTAAATCATTGCTGCTTAAATACCTGATTCCCTTCAGTAACGATCGATCGTAGAAAACGGAATAAACTGTTCCACAGATGACAGACAGTTATGCTTAAAGTTCAGCAGTTTAAACTTACTACAATCTTGTTCTTCGTGATACAACTGAAAATTTTGTTTTGCTGTGGCCTTTATTAAGTTAGGACACAGCAGATTAGGCGTTTTGTTTTACTTCTTCATTTTTCTTGTTCTAGAAAAAATAACACAATAATTAGACTTGCTACGAGTCTACCACTTTTGAGTCGTCATTGTCGGGCAAGGAGAGGCGAAGTCGCGAAACGAGCAGCGACCTCGTCCGTCGAAAAATGGAAATCGTAAAATCGAGCTAAGAAGTCTCCAGCGGTTGACTTGTTTCACTTGCAGGAATATAAATCTGATTAGCTATTGTAAATAGGAAACGTGATCAGCATACTTCACGTCATCACAATCAGGTCGTTTGAACATGTGCTTTTTATTGGTGCAATAGATGACACCTCCCCAAATATACCAGGTTCAAAAATCCGCCGGTAAATTTGGCGTGTTGCAAGTGCGACTTGGGGGCGTAGAGGCAAACCGCGAAAAAGAGACTTACCAGGACTTGTAGCAAGTCCACGTTATAATTTTCTAATTACATGTATATGATCTTCCTGCATTGTTGCATTGATTCAATATTATTTACTTTGTCCAAATTTAAACACCAAGTGTGTCTCTATTCTCTTTATGTAGGTTCGAGCCTACCATGGAAATAATTGCATTCATGATTTAATAGAAAGAGAAACGTTCCGTAGTAAGTGTATTTATCGTGTTCAAAAGAGAGCAATAAGATTACTGCCTAATAAATCTATTTCTCAAATCATTAATAATTGATGAGGAGAACACAAACGAAACTGAGACGGCGTTTGGATATATGATCTTAATTAGTATAAAATTTCGACAACTTTAAACCCAATTTTCTCTTTAAAGGAATATTTGGCATTAACATGAAATGATATAGATATTTGGTGAAGGAAATTTTTCAGATTTTTCAAATTGTCAGAATGATATATTTTGAGACCCAACTGGCGTTCCTACCGATACTGTATGTATACTGAATTCGTGACCACGCTCTCGGCAACGGCCTTCGCAGCTCAGTTGGCAGAGCACTACACTAGATTCCCAGGGTCGCGGGTTCGATTCCCAGCCGGAGGCCCCAGAGTTGCAATTTTTAGCAGCTGCACCCGCTTGAGTCTCAAAATATGTCATTCTGACTCTCGAAAAGTTTCCTTTACCAAATATCTATATCATTTCTCCTTAAATACGGATTCGTCTGAGAAGCATATCTTACACTTGAAATTCGTGTTTGTTCTGACACACAAACACCTCGAAATTGGTTAAAAATTTTGCCCATCGCCGCGATTTTCAACTGACTTCTTGGTGTTTGGACATCAGATCAAACATTCCTTCTCCTGTATGGTATATTAATTTGATAATCCCATGATTTTAGAAATAACCTATTTTCCCATTGAGCAACAAATGAAACACATGTCTCTCGTCCTTCACCGTTATAACACAACATCAAACTATGAAGATATTCCGTAAGCCGTGGCATCAATATTCTTTTATTTGTCTAAGTCCTCCAGCAAAAAGTAGCCAATTAGGGTCTGAACGAACTCTCTCCAAATCGTTCATAGTTTGGAATAAGTGATTTCAACCAGTCTTTTTGGATGGATTTTAAGGTAGCGTAGAATGTCGGATCCTAAACGCTCCTCTACATGCGTGCCAATTAAAATTCTACGGATTAGTGAGCATTAATTCAATACATCACAGGCAATAGTTCAGAATACGTCTTTCATTGCTGTTTCTTTATTGGAGACAGTGGCACAACTAGGGGGCGAGGGCAGAATGTACCCCCGGGTGCATGGTGAAGGAGGGCGCAAAAAATCAGCCGTGAGGCAGGCATAATATTCTCTCATGATTATTCTTGCGTAGATATGCAGTTTGTAAAACCGTTAAATGGCAAAGAAAATCTTATTATACACACTGACATGCACCAACTCGATCTTTTAGTAAATTAAAAGTACATTAAAGTACATTAATTCAGAGTAAACGTTCTAACATGCAATACACGGAGTGATCATAATTTTGTATTGTATTAAAATATTCAGGAATAACCGAAATTTTTTATAGTAATTTGATGTGAATTATTTACCAATTAGGACTCTAATTTAAATGACGAACAAGCACGCGTACTAGATACTCAGTTATATTCGCATAAGATCTGAATGAGATACTATTTCGCAGGTGCTTTCTTAAAGATTGTTAACTTTGTTTTGCTGCACTTTTACGATCTTTTTCCGGTATTCTTCGTGCGTGATTCAATTCTTGACTTGTTCAATGTTTTACTTGTTTTGGCTGGTATTTTTTTTTAACTTATTCTAATTAAAATTTCGTATGAAGGCGTTAAGACCTTCATCTCCAACGGGCTTCAATATACGAATGAACTTCGAAATAAATTCCGTGCTCAAGAATTTTATGTATAGTGTACCCTTGTTTACATGCAGCCATGCGTTGTGGCTACCGAAATGAAAATAACTCTAATTTCTCAAAACATTCAGCCTTTGTATCGTTTAGTGGTTGAACAACTTGCGTTAGGGCAGTTTACACAGATTCAAAATTCCGTTGTGGTTGCGCCTGAGATCAGTGATGTTCATTAATTTATTTTTGTAATTTTCCCCTCACTTTTAGCATTTTAAATTTGTCAGGCTTCAGGTATTTTGTCAGGTCTCATAAATTTCGCGTCCAACCTGTGGGAAGTTTTTGATCCATCACGGATGGTCAGGTATTTCGCAGTAGTCACATACTTCGCTTGAAACCCCACATGTTCTCTCCCCTGGACGCTTGAACGCCCAGCAACACCGCTAATTAGAAAGCTGATGTCTTGTTTCCTTTCTACTTTATAACAATAAACCATTTGATTTTTGCTAGTTGTCAAACCTTGCAATGGTAGCTGTCCTCCTAACACCACCTGTTTGCCGAAGAACACATTTGATGGAAGTGCTTCATGTAGGTGCAATGAAGGTTTTACCGGCGACGGAACGTTTTGCACAGGTAGGATTGAAAGTAAACCAAAAAGTTACTACACCCAACTATACTCTAAAGTTTTATCATACTAGCTCCATCCTAAATTACCCGAAATAAAAAAAAATTATAAAAACACCAAAATGTATTGCCAAGTGTCAATTCATCAAATTGCTTCGTTGCTCATCTCGGCCCCTAGATTTTCATCTATCGAACAAATTTACCTTTTTAACTTTATATATTAAAGTTTCTTTTTACTGGCTTCCGTTTACTTTAGTTATTTGCGTGTTCTGCTCTTTGGTTTTTGTTTCTTGTTCACATTTTATTTTTCTGAACTTGTAATGACTTTAAACAGGATCTTGAAACTAAGGAAGTATCGTCAAGAATTTTCATAATAAAACCTACCTAATGCTGTAAATATACGACGATGTCCATGTGATAAACGTGCCTGCCTAACAAGTCATAAATCAGTTCAAGTTCTATTCAAAAACGTAGCAGCCTCTGTGCGTCCAATCCGATAGTATACGATAAGACGTTTGTTCTTACAAGCTTTATCTCTTCCAAATCGGCAAATCTAGTGGTCAATTGCAAGTTTAAGCTTATTTTTTTTACTTCTTTTAAATATGCTGACGAATTTAACATGCTTGTTTCTTTACATGCAATTTCTTTTATTTTTCTTGTTCTGGGGAGCTTAAGGGTTACAGCTCTTTCCAGACGACGCACAATGGTATAGTCATTTGGGCAAATTTTTAGGTTAAGTATACTTAAATTCTGGTAAAGCCTGTGTATCATATATTTCTTCATACTCAGATTCGAGCAGTGCTTATTTAATTCGGGCAAATTTACTTAAGTTCCCGCCAAAAAATCTGTAGTGTTTCTATTGTTTCTATTTCTGAAAATTGTTTCTATTTCTGAAGAGGCGTTTCAGTCTCTCACGTTGAATTTTGAAGCTATAAAGAAGCATTGCTAGAGATTCCATGTGATGTTTGCATGTACCAAAATCGTTACTTTCTGGGAAGATATGAATTAAAAACTTCAAATATGATGTGGAATAAGCCACGATTAACAAATTCATTTCAAGACTATCAGGATTTTATAAATGAATTATTTGCCTTATTGTCCACCACATGAAACTATGGCTGACTTTAACGAACAAGATATATGTTAAAACTTACATTAAAACTACAGACTTATTCCTTAATCTATGATATCAGTCTTCTCCTATCTAACCGTGTTGTTCCACAATAAAATACAAGTACAATGTAAATCATTAATCTATAAGTAATCTATAAACCATCAATAGCCTAGAAACAGCGCTTTGAACCAACATTTACGGACAGACTTTAAAGTGTCACTAACCCATCAAATTTTTTTTCGCGATTCTAAGAGTCCTCATTGAGTAGACTAGCCAAGAGAAAAAATGTAAGTATTGGATGTTTCTTGGATTTACTGTGCAGTGCCAAAGTTGAAAAAATTGGAATCTGCATGTTGCATGCCGGAGGAGGAAAGGAATTGGACTATTCCTCATATGACGTAACACAAGAAACTTGTCTTTGAAAATCTGCATGAAACCATTCGCATAAGTTTGATATATTGTTGCAGCCAGCTTCAATACATCTACAGTGCACTTTCCCCTTAATATTAAATTTTATACCATTAGTTTCATGCAGACTTTCGTAAAGGGTTGGTTGTGTAACCATTCTCGTACCCAGAGCCTCTTTCGTGCTGGCGCAGCGAAAAAGGCTCTGGGAGATTCCATAACGGAACTAACTAGTTTTGGTCAGCTTTTTCAAAGCATATGTGTTAAATTTGTTTCGAATTTCCTCGGACAGAGAGTTCAAATTTTCTAATCGTTCAACTAACTTCAAACCTCGGTCTAATGTCTGTGAGGTCTGCGATCTCGGAGATGGAAGAAGAGCATTGTTCAAATGTTTACCTGAAAATGCAGAAAGAGTTGAAGAGCAAAATAATGCCAAATATCGGGTTTTCTTGGCAACTTACGAGTTAGTGCAGTTGAGCAGACCTGTTACTGTTAGAATTGTCTCATTTTTCTCAGTCTCTTTTATTTTCTTCCTCGTAACTTCGTTTTTGTACAAATGACTTAAAGTTAAAGAGTATTTCGATAACTCTCCCTCATCACTGACCGTCGAATGCATCGGGTAAGTCGATCGGCATCTCGAATCGAATCTCTAGAACTTGTGTTTTCCCGACCAAGCTGAGATTACCTGTTCGGGATTCTGTCTGCGAGCTTTATTCCGAAAAGGGAAACGTGCTGACTATCTTGAAATACTACTTTCCAGAAGCAGTAACAGGCTAAATTCAAACTATCACAATTTGTTTGCGATTGTTCTTTTATTTGAATAATTTCTCATTCTGACGCGCTAACTCTTTCCCGGCGGTCTCAGACTTTAATTATTTTACTCTGGCTAACGCCAGACTATTTTATTCGTCAAAGGGAGAGGTACTGCAGGGAAAAGGGATAATAACTAAAAAACTAATAACTAAAAAACTAACTCTTTCCCGACGGTCTCAGACTTTCATTATTTTACTCTGGCTAACGCCAGATTATTTTACTCTGGCTAACGCCAGACGATTTTACTCGTCAAAGGGAGAGGTACTGCAGGGAAAAGGGATAATAAATAAAAAACTAATAACTAAAAAACTAACTCTTTCCCGACGGTCTCAGACTATCATTATTTTACTCTGGCTAACGCCAGACGATTTTACTCTGGCTAACCAAGACGATTTTACTCGTCAAAGGGAAAGGTTTAACCGGGAAAGGGTTAAATTTTGCTTCGATCAAATTATTAACCAGATACGATATATTTATGGATTAACCCAGAGCCTGTAATCAGTTTATGGTAAAAGGACTCTGGGGACGAGAATGGCTGTGTTATGTCATATTGGGAATAGTCCCATTGCCCTTCCTATTCTGCCATGGGACATGTGGATTCCAACATTTCCAACTTTGACAGGGTATAGCAAATCGAAGAAATGTCCAGTACTAAAGAGATTTTTGCCGAACTAGTCTACTCTTAAAACAGAGAAAAAAAAATTGTGGCGATTAGTGGCACTTCAATAGTCGCCCAAGTGTTGTATCCATCACGCATGCACCCCTACAACTGTGCCATTTAAAACGCTCTATATCAGTAAGCAATAATTCTGGATAACACAGTAATAGTTACGAGTACGTTTTTCCTAGTTGTTTCTTTAGCGGTGAGTTTAGTTGAGCTACTACCTTGTTTCCTTTCTACTTTATAACCAATAACTCATTTAATTCTTGCCAGTTATCAAACCTTGCGACAGCTGCCATCCTAACTCGACTTGTTTGCCAGATAACACATTTGATAAAAGTACTTCATGTAAATGTAATGAAGGTTTTACTGGAAACGGAATTGTCTGCACAGGTATGATATCAAGTAAAGATCTATGAGTTACCACCCTAAACAATACCATTCACTCAAACACCAAACCATGTTTTACAGCTTTGCCGTGCCATCATACCAAATATGAAAATTAAAAACTTCGCATAGATGACATTGACACATGTCAAAATTTGTCTAATATCTCATTTACTCATTTAGTTTATTTCTATTTTGCATCTGCTTAACAAATTTAGTTTTTTTGGGAAATCAAATATTTGTTGTCATTTTTACGTCGTTTACTTTATTTTTTGAACTCTGAATTATTTAAATAGACTTTTAAAAATAAGGAAATATGATCAAGACTTCTCGTAATAAAACCTACTAAATTTCATATACAACGTCAACACTATCGTTGAAAATACAACAACGGGTAAGGTAATTAAAACCTTTACCATTTTTTTTTGTTTAACCTAATTAAAAATGACAAATCAAGTAAGCAAACGTTGGTCAGCTCATTCCTTCATGCACCCTCAAGGGGAAAGAGATCACTTAAATCAGCTATTTCGACCAATGTTATATTTCTTGGACCTTAATGAGGTAACAAAAGCATTAGCATTAGTAGAAATTCTCGAACTTGACCTGCATTTAATCTTTCTGACCTAAAAAGTATCTAATAAAATGCTAAATAGAACTCTTAACTTTCGTTCTCTTTAACTCTTTGATAACTCTTAGGTCGTGGATAGGGTCGTATAATACCCCAAGTTTGTTTGTCGAGAGTTTATCCCAGACAAATGTACAAATCGAGAGCTTAATTAAGTGCAAGTTTCAATTTGTTTTTATGATGTTGTTAACAAAATGACGAAATAAGGTAGCAGAAAGAGCCCGCCTCTGCTCCACCCGTCTACTCCCCTGCTGGAGACAGTGATTTTATTGGAGAAGAGTCTCTGCAGAGTCCCATCCACCGCTGTCAATCTGCACGTGGACTTTTGAATTTTGGATGGGCTACATTTTGCTAAATAGTCGACAGACAATCAAGTCGCCTTTCATGTGGGAGTCCTCTCGTGATCTTGGATTGACAAAAAAGACCTTCTCTAAAAATAAAACGTTAAAAGCATCGAGGAACTATCATATCACTCACAAACCCGCCGTCTATGTGCACACTATGCCAATTTGAAACAAACAGTTAAAATGTCCAGAATTAGTCAATAACAAATTTGAATGTCACAAAAATAGGTAATAAGTTTGTTATTTTATAATTGTATCTTCAGCATTGTGTTAGTACTGTATTTTTAAACTTTCTGTAAAATAACCGATAAAATGTTTTTAATTGTTGTCAGTCATCCAACCTTGTGATGGGCGTTGCCATTCTAACGCAACTTGTTCCCGAAAGAACACATTGGATGAAATCGCTTCATGTATATGCAATGAAGGTTTCACTGGCAACGGGACTTTTTGTGCAGGTATGACAGGAGACAATTAGCTCCTATGAGAAACAATGTTCTACACCACTGCAGCAAGCCATTCTCTAGAGCTCTACCATACTATAACATGCCATACTACTCCATTCGATACTAAATCTTATCCAAAATTACATCCATAAATTTAGGCAAAAGATATCGATGTATGTCGATTAGTCACAGCTATGCTTGCTTCCAAGTCTTTTCAGGCTGCTGGGAGCCCTTTGACCCCTTAACTCAGGCTAACCTGCTTAGATTTCACTTCTCAAGGACTGATATGCTATCAGTAAAAATTTCTGGTGACATTCTATTGTGCTTCAATCAGCTTGAAATCTTTTGCTTTTATGCAAGGAATCCCCCACAAAAATTGTAGTATGGAACTGGTGAAAATGGAAAATATAACCCCAGTTACACAAAACTGTATTCGATGCATAAGTTCTTCGAAGAAATAATTGATTCGGCCTGTTTTCAGTCTTTCAGATGTGAAAAGTGACTAATAAAAGCCCAAATGGAACTATTCTTATTTTAATTCTTTTTTTGTTCTGGTACCTTTATCATTGGTCGATTGAGTTGTTGAGATTTAACCCTGACAAATAGACAAATCAAGTGAACAAGCGCAAGTTTAAATTTATTTAAATTTACGACTTTCTATGAGGCTGAAACAGTCAATCCGTCACAAAAATAGGTGCCGATACGTAGTGGTAAAGGAATGCTAATAAGGGTAGAGGAGAGAGCAAGTGGAAAGAAGGAAGGAAATTGCCAGAAGTCATAGCTCCTCTCCGCTTTCTCATTCCACAACTTCCATCAGCATTTCTTTTTTGCTGCTAATCATGGTCTATTTTTCTATCAGATAAGTAATTTAAGCTGCATCAAACTTGTAACTTTGTTCATTCTGCTGTGAAGATATTGATTTCCATGAGTAACGTAACGTCAGTATTAATTTTTATAATTATTATGTCTCCTTAGTAGTTTTGTTGACCATTAAACGCTCAAGAAAACGCTAAAAAACATCAAAAATATCTGGGCGTTCCACAAGGAACACGCCCCAAAATCGTTTTTTCTATTTCAAAATTTTCGTAGATTTTAAAAATGTTAATTTTGAGTCAAAATTTGGACAAGAAGCGTGCAAAAAGTGCAAAATTTGGAGAAGGACAATGGTATCCTGTGTACAGAATATTTGGTTTTTATAGACATAAAGTCATACTCGGCTACCATAATCATAACAACGTTGTTCTTTCTCATTGGCTACTTCTTACCAACCGTCATGAACAGAACTAAACGTCTTTTTACTTGTTTCTTGTAGTTTAAGTGCAAAATCTGCTTTGAAAAGATGTTCTAATAAATACAGAACCTTATTCAGATCACGTGACCATTTATAAATTTTACCCATTTCTTTGAGCTGGCCAGTAAAAATTTTTTACCTACGAGCACAATAGTATAAAAAAAGAGTTGTGAATTTGTGGTATAAATAGTTGAAAATTTAACACGTTACTTTGATGTTCACTTCCGGAATAGTGCTGACCATAAATCTGCCATCAAGCAAAGAGGAAGAGGACAGCGTAAACGTGGCGGCGATCATAATACCAGTAGGAATTCTGGTTGCTCTGGTACTTTGCATAGGGATATCGCTATGGTGGAGAAGGCAGAAACGAAAACGGATAACAAATGAGCTTTTTATTGGACTGCAAACCGCATCGCCTACATCGTCATCTAATTCGAATTTATATCAACATTTTCCCTCCACCAGACGACGGTAAATAACAGATGTTTAACTTGATCTAGTGATAAACTTCTATCAGATCTAAAATGATTACTGACAATAAAATTACGGAAAATAAAATCCCAGTGAATTCAAAATTGAATTTTCCAAATAATTCCTCTTACTTTTTGTTTTGTGTTTTTGACATGTGAACATTCGAATGGATTTAGTTGGTTGATTCTCACAGAATTAATATGGCAAACGTTGATTTTCAAACTTCAACAATCTTGCGTCGAATAATGAGCAATGTTTTTTATTCTGTCTGGGAACGTTGAGATACAACTCTTAAAGAATAAATTAAGCTAATTGAGTCAGCATTAAACTTTTGAGAAATAATCTCGGCTTGGATTTCAATCCACAATAGCGATACTTTTAGATTTCGTGAAATAAACGGAGAACTTGAAGTATAACTTTTAGAATGAGTTACTAAGTTGGAACTCATTTTGTCCTGGTATATAAAAACTCTTTCAGCCAGATAACGCATTATATAATCATATCATGGAGCAATCTTTCGACCATTTTATTGTTAACTTACCATGCTAAAATTGTCGTGGGAGACACCAGCAGAGGAGTTCAGTCCAAGAAGAAAATCATAGGTAATCAGGACAAAAGTCAAAAGAAATACCTGATCCGGAGCGGTTACAGATCAAGGTTTCCTTTGTTATTTTGTCCTGATTACCCATGATTCACTGCTAGGGCTGAACTCCGCTATACCAAAACATAAACAGGTTAATACCTGGGGACTGTTGTTCAGAATGGATCATAGCCCGAACGGCTTACCCGACGGCGCACTCCATTATTTCAATAGGTAAACTTAAATTTTAGCTACTGTACCAAATGAGGAGTTATCCACTAGTGATGGACAGTACTGATAAAGTATCGATACTTTCGACGTCGGAAACATTTACTCTGATATGGTATTGATATCTGATACCAAACCACCCAATGTCGATGCGACATCTTTTTCATGTCACAACGTACCCGTTTGTCCGTCATGCCTTTTCAAAATTTATCTTTATTTTAAAAGTATTTTACAGCTACATAAATACAAAGTTTTATTTTGTATTTTAACCGCGATTTTACCCGGATTGACCACCAATTTAATTCCACGTGAATTCACTACACAGTATATTTAGTTTATCTTGTTGTTCTGATGAGGGTTATTATTACTTGAATTAAAATGCCTCCTTTAGGAACTGATTTAAATTTGTGATTACCTTGTACCAACATCTGCTGATTAGACATTACTGTACCGTATCGATCTGATATCGATACTTTTGGTACTTGAAATCAGTGTACTCGGTATCATATGATTTTAAAATTACCGATATCACCCTACACTGATATCTACTACATAGTGCCATTTATCTAACGTTATTTTAACTTTGACTGTTTAGAAAATGCACAGCTTCGTTCACTCTCACCGTACCTACTCACTGTACAAGCTATCCAAGTTAAAATGGGATTGATGTTTGACGCAACTCTTGATCATCAGTGTCTATACCGTGCCACTGATTATTACGTAAAATTTGTCGGCTTTTGCATCATTAACCCGGTCGGAAGTCGATGTGTAATTTTATTATACGGTTGAGCTCGGATCCAGTATAAGTGCAAAATAATACGTCCGATTTGTTGCCCTTGCCTTGCAGTAAGCATATTCTCGGTACAGACCGACAAATTTGGTGGGTAAAGTTTCTGTGTTGAATGAAGACAAATGAGAAAGTAAAAACAAACGAACCAGTTTTCAGTATGATTTACCAAAGTTAACTGCAACCAACCTCTTAAGTCGTCCTCAAATTTTTTCTTCGATAATTTAAGGTAGAAAATAGACGAATAAAATGATATTAATAATAATAATAACAATAATAATGAAACAAACCATGAAGTCGTTGGTATAAACAAGCATGTGAACTTAAACTGCTGCCAAGTGAGGAACCAAAAGCTCGATAATTTATCGAGCGAGTGGGAGGACTGTGCAAGCAAGAACTTGCCTGCAACCTGTTGTTTTTTGTACAGACACGTTTACTAACTTCCGGGTGATTCGTAACGTGTTCGAAGGTAATAAAATCATAACAATCATCTTGTTGACAAGAATGAGATGTTTCAAAAGGACTTGTTATATTATTAAATCTTAGGACTATTATTTAATCAAATCTTTTGTTGGTCTTGTATTATTTAGGACAATCGGTAAAACTGGTACTTATAGAGTTTGAAATTAGTTTGGTATCGTTAGTTATTATTACAGACGTTTTATAAAGTTAAACTAATGGGATGGTTTAAACGAAAATTAATACCTAAATTAATCAGTTAACTCCTTGACTGGTTCAACACTTACACTTTGGTAACCATCAGACTATTTTATTGCACTTAATGGAAATCACCAGCCGTGGAAGGGTTGATCTGCACAATTTTTAGGGCTTATATTGAAATTTACGAACTTGAAAATAAGTGTTTGAACTATAAATAATCTTCTCATCTGTCATCACATTTTTCTTCAATACAGATCTGATGATGACTTCCCAGTAAAAAGGGTTAGTTGCCTTTCCGAAAGAGAAGTAAATGTAATCTATGTGCCACAAGAGATCCAAGATGCCATCGCTCTTGGTCTCACTGATGGTTACGAATTTAACGCAGAACAACTAAGACTTGGGGCTTGCCTTGGGAAAGGTGCCTTTGGTACCGTTTATTGCGCAGAGGCGCAGGGAATAGGTACAGATCCCGGATGGACGTCGGTGGCTGTGAAAACATTAAGTGGTAAGAACTCTTATTAATGTATTAAGTGGTAGGAGCTTTAAATCTAAGTTTCCCAGTAACGGTAATCGACCAGACAGTCCTTTCATAATGCATTGGTATGAACCACTGACCATTGAAAGAGATACAGACATACAGCGAAAGAGCAATAGAGGGATAAACAAAGATAAATAATGTGCAGAGGTGCTGATGAAGACGGTGGTCGAGGTGGAGTGACACAGAGAGAGACGGAGGAATATGAAGAGGCATAGGTAAAGAAGAAGCAAAATGATATTGTTAAAAAACTGAACAACTATACCGTAACATAATTTCTTCTCCAAATCATTAATAATTCACGACCTATTGTAGCAAACCCACGAATCTATACCACATCACATGTATGCATTTTGATACTCAATAAAAACCTGTAGAAAAACTCCTAGTGATCTCGATCACATTTCTTAAACTACATATTCAAATCCATCAAACAAAAATTATTTTCCTTCACATTAAATGAATACTTGTACAAACACAGCAGTGCATATCATACTTGGTTGAAAAGTTTGTTCACAAACTCGTTATCTTGTTCTATTAGTCACTCCAAATATTCGAAAATAATAGAAACACTCGTCCTCCGGCTGTCTCGTGTTTTCATCATGTTTTCTCGTATTGGGAACAGCTGATGAAATACTTAAACTCGTGTCTGAACTATACACCAAACGCAGATGTTGTAAAGACCGATTGGTTGTGAAGTATTGGAATATCATACTGACATAGACTGGCTTTAAACAACGCTCTTTGCATCCAAATCAAAGCTGATTTCGAATGCACATCACCTCGCCACTTTAATAAGCTGTTCAGGTTCAAATACATTAAAGAGTGGTTCTGGTATTTATACTATATTACATGTCTAGGTCATACATCAATTGATTCTAATGCTAATTAGTGCTATTTATGAATATGTCTACATATGATTGTTTATACATATATACGTATATACATATATACATTATATACACATAAATACATATACAAATATACACAGATACAAATATACATATATATACATATATGCTCACATACATATACACATACATGTACATACATACATAAACAGAAAATTCTTATTGTCCTGGTCCTACAGTGCCCAATACTTTGGTAGAGCTTAATATAGAAAAATATGAGATCAAAGATGAAACATGTTCATATATACATATATACATGTATAAATATATACATATATGAAAAAAATATATAATTCGGTCTTTCGATATTAGTACCGAGCACTTTAATACGTTTGTATGGTGCATACGTGCATCTATGGACTTGACGACACAGCTTTTTCAACAAGAATTTTTTGTAACTTCCAAGTTCTTTCCATTTCTGGAACGTTGAACTGTCATTGAATGATAAAATGCATTTGATTTAGTCTCTTAACATCAACATATAAGTTCAGTGTTCTTATGCCCCTCCCTCGGATGTTTTAAGTTTACTATTTCCCCCTCTTAGGATATTATCTAAAAAAACTCCTGCATTCGATTTATTTAAAGCAACTCAAACGCAATTGCAGTAATTCCCCCACTTCAACGAATGCAAAGAACAAATACAATCATTAATAGAACTGACTGTCCACGATTTTTGTAGACACTGCAGTAGAAAAAGGAGTCGACGATTTCATTGAAGAAATTCAACTGATGAAGAAGCTTGGAGATCATGAGAACGTCATCAAGATGCTCGGATGTTGCACATTATCGTTGCCAATTTGTCTTATATTGGAGTATGCGCCGCATGGAAACCTGTTGATATATCTACGAAGTTTGAGAAGTAGAGTAAGTTGATTGATGTCAAAATTGGTAAAAGTTAGTAAATGGGAGAAGACGAAGGCATGGAAGAGGAGTGACAGCTGCTGTCATTACATTTTAATTGTGTAAATGAGTCGTGAGGTACCAGAAGTAAAATTACAACCGCTGTGCCAGTCAATTAAGTAGCTATCTTATCATTGCTATGCTTTAATTACTATTTGAGGTAGAATTGGGGAAAATTTCCAAGTACCAAATACCTGTGGTGCTGTTAGGTTCGGGTATCCGAGGCCTTAACCCCGAACTATTTATTGCAAAATACCGAATTTTTGGAGAAGTAATGACGTAGTACAGCAGGTATTGATTTGGCTGTTTTTCACTTTCTCGTATTTGGCAAATATCACTAAATTGATAAACAAGGACGGTGCTAAGATAATTTATCTGGTGTATGATATGTTATACTTTACATCCCCGTTGCTCTCATGGATTGTAACTAAAAGAACGCAGCAAAGCTGATTACACGAACTCTTTCGTAGCAGAACGTTTCTGGTTTAGTTTTCGGTTAATCCTGTTCTGCTAAATATTAAGTTGTTATCCACAATCTGCACTGATTACGCAAATTATAGGCTGACCACTTTGTGGGCTAAATCCCGAATGCTTTTAAACCCCAGCAACAGCCCTGTCAATTTCTAAGCTAATGTTTACAGATACTGATGTTGTTACGCCCTTTTTACGCTGTATTGAGCTTTTGACACTCATCAAAAAATCAGCGTCATTCTGGGATGAGTAACCAGATGCTTTGTCTGAAAGAGAAGTTTCTCCACGACTCAGGTGCATGAGAAGCAATACCATGTTAGCAAGGCAAAACGATATTGTAATGTTCTTATCGTTTAAAAACATGATAATAAATTCAGTCAAACACCTGCTTATCACATGAATGTCAACTATAGCTTTTTCTGACGAAAAACATTAATCTTGTACCAATTTGCAATTATATCAGTCCACAACAAGACTCAGGTTTATATCATCTGATCAGGTTTATAACATCTAATCAAAAAATCCCAAATGTTTTCAAGGTGATTACGTGACAAAGATTGGGGGTGATTACTTCTTTTGTCCATATTGTAGGGGTAGTCGCCCCGTATCGTTCGCGTCCTACACCTTTGTCTTCTCCTTCGTCCTCCCAACATGTTCCAGTATTCCACAGTGTCGCTTATATTTAAAACTCTTTAACTAATCTGAGCATTTATTAATTTTCTCCATCTCCTACCCAGTTTTCATTTTTCTCTGCAGTCATACTTCAAAAGCTATTATTTGGTTTTGTTTCACTCAAAATAGCTGGAGGGAAATATTACTCTAAAGAAAGATGGTTCTGCTGAAGGAGAACTTGCTAAAAAACTCAGCAATGATGATCAGGTAATGGCAACCCTAGTTGAGCCACAGGTACAGATTTTTCTTAAAAGAGCAAAAATTCAATTTTACTTGAGGTTCTTTTGAAGGTTCCATAGATAAAAAAAGGGACTTGGACTTTTATAGACGTAAGATTGAATGTCCTTACAAACAATTTAAATATCCTAAATAGTAAATGCAATTGATCAATATAAGTAAAATTTTTTCCTTTTAAAAAATTTCAAGTTGTACTCATCATTTACCCACATGTTTGTTTTGCGCAATTAGTTATTTTTGTATATCATTGCCCAAAAATTATAAATTAGTATTAGATTTTTATGCTGTATAACTTGTATTTCTGATATTTAAACGCAACAGACTGAAAAGATGGAGGGGAAAGGCAGTGATGCAAAGAATCTGCGAAAGTCATTTCCAGAAATGAAAGACTCTATAGGTAACGTTTTGTAGAGTACAATATCTCCATCAAAGTATTTATTTCATTAATTAGAACAACAGTGCGTGCAAGAAAAAACGCTAACCTAGACATGCTTCTTTAACATTCTTTACAAATTACCTTTTGCAAAGCAAGCAATTTCTGAAGAATAGTCACTGTATATGCTTTGAGAATGTTGCCCAAATAACTTTTCTTCAGAAAAAGAGGTGCTTTCATAGAAAATAACAAAATCTGTGTTATGTTTACGATAAGTGACAATAATGATAACGAGATACGCAGTACCAATTGCAAAGACCAGCAAAAAACATGCGTTTTAATGGACCTAAAGTTTTGTTGCTTAACGCAACATCATCAGAGGCAAGTTCACTCGTGGTCCCAACGCTTTTGGCGCATCAGAGACAGAGTGTGCGTCAGAAAGGAAGAAAATGAGATGAAACTTAATCAATATCAGACAATGGAGATTTAACGGTGTGACACACATCCACTAAATCCTGGTATTGTCATTTGTAAGCCCTTAGCAGCCAATTATTTCCTAACATCTATCAGATTCTGCGTGACATTTTCATTGAAGGTCGAGAGAGGGCTACCACATGAAATAGTTGTTTTTGCGACCGTAGAACAAAAACTAACCCTCAAAAAATATACGAGCCAAAAATATAATTGATGAAGAGAAAAACATCCTTAGCAAAGGCTTTAATTTTTCCCTGCCATTCTGGCGGTGGTGCGTATGTAAGCAATAAAACATTAGATCTGATTAAATACTTTGATATGCTTAATACACTTCGTGTTTTATGATAGGCTCTTTTATTTACCCAACGATTTGAACCTGATTCATCCATAGGTGATATTGATACGGATAAGGATTTATTCTTAAAGTTTTTGTTGATATAGATTTTGATATTAGTGTGGATATTGATATAGAATATTAATTACACTCAATTGTTATCTGATATCATAAAGAATGATTTAATATTTGATATAACCGATAAATGATAAACAAAACAAAACTTATTAATCCGTATAGCAGCATCTTGAAAACTCAAGATCCGAGACAAATCAAGATGAAAGAGAGAATCAGTGATATTTCGACTTTATTTCAAAGTCGTTATTGGACCAATTGGATTTCATAAACCGAATTTTATGCGTATTCTTCTTGTATCTTAACATTAGGTTTGTAGTATATTAACTAAATGAGCTTCTTTGTTCTCGTACATCATCAACTTTGATCAGGCAGTAAAAGAGTACGGTGTTCAAAATAAGGGACAATAAACTTCCTCAAGTAGTGACCGGTATGTTCAGCATTAAAAGAAATCCTCTTTGTTGTGACAATGATTTTGTACCTGAAAAACCAATAAAACAAATTTTATGAAAAAAATTATACAGCTGCTGTGCTTTGGAATCATTTGCCAATAGCTGCCAAAAAGA
The DNA here is from genome assembly GCA_036872915.1 of Nanipora kamurai. Classification (NCBI taxonomy): domain Eukaryota; kingdom Metazoa; phylum Cnidaria; class Anthozoa; order Scleralcyonacea; family Helioporidae; genus Nanipora; species Nanipora kamurai. The sequence continues at coordinate 6,730 of JBAHVQ010084292.1, read as the reverse complement.
TGGGTATCTAGCTTGAGCCTTTTAGATCTATTTATGACCTTGTATGACTTCACATCCAACTTTTTATAAGCCTGTTTTTTACGTTTTTATCCGTAATGCTATTGTACGTTTATGTTCTTTTTGGTAAATAATTGTATGTACTATTATGTTTTAAAATACGATTAATTAATAATACTAATAGTAATAATACTATAAACGATATTGCATTATTGTTGCAATATTGTTTTGAGTTAAATTGCACGACATTGTGGCAGTAAATTTGATGTAATGTCTTTTGACAGCCAAAGAACCGTTGGGTGATCTTCGTGATATTGATCAAGTTATTGAATCCAGTGAATTGGAGTCCTTCGCTCTTCAAATCGCAAAAGGAATGGTAGGTTTTTACAATTACATTTTTAACAATTTATTAACTTAGATATTTATCTTTTTGCATTCTTATGTTTGCATAATATGACGCGGGGCCATTTGGGTTAATGAAAAATCAAGCTGATGGTCGTGGATAGTGAAAGTCTAATAAAACCTCACCAAATCTTTGTCTGCTTACCCAACTTCTTATCTTTTGGTATAATGTTGTTCACTGGCTTGAAATTTCAACTTCAACTACGCTATTTAGTTATTGTTGCAAGGTTGCGTCCAATGCCGCACCTTGTGTCCCAGGCTTAATGTGTGGTACCGGTGAAAAAACACTTGCAGAGGCCCTTGGAAGTTATTTCATTCAAAACCAAGAAAACTGTTATCGGACAACGTTTTAACTTGTTCTCAGTTACCTTTTAAAGAGCCACATCAGTATATGTTTGGAACGGGTTGCAATTCTGGCCACCCTTTATTTTTGTTTTCCTGATCATGTGCGTCGGTAGTAGTTTCCTTTAAACTTCGGGTACGTGTATTTTGATAGGCCTACGTCGCTGGACGAGGTATAGTTCATCGAGACCTTGCCGCAAGAAATATTCTCATCGGTAATGATCGAACACTTAAGATTTCTGATTTCGGGCTCTCCAAGGAAGGCGTTTATGTGAAGACCACAAGTGGAAAAATCCCGTTAAGATGGCTGTCGGTGGAAGCTATCCGGGAACGACGATATTCCAGTGCAAGCGATGTGTGAGTAATTTCTTATTATGTATATATGCAATACCTTGGAGTGGAATGGGTATATTAATATTTATATATATCAGAATTTACAGTTGATTATTTACGTGTGAAAATTGTAAAAAAGGAATTTTTCAGTCCAATCAATGGAGTGAAAGCCTTCTTCAACTCATTCCTGCAGAAGGAGTGTTAGTCCCCGTGAAATACCTTCATTTAATACGGAAATCAAATAATTATTATATTTTTCGTTTGGCTCAAATGGATTCATCACTCATTAATGAAATTCCGTACACTCTAGCTGATGAAAGTTCATTTTCAGGTAATAATCAGTGAAATGTCTCATAGCAAACGATCTGGGCCCGGTTGTATAAAACTCTTAATCATGATTAAGTCAGCCGTCGGGTGATTAAAACGTAGTTAAATTCTTATCCACTGATCCCGATTGACTAAAACTAAGCACTAATCATGATTAAAGTTAACCACGTTTTTATACAACCGGTCCCAGGGAGACCACTACATCAAGAGATTTTTGGCTCTTGGAGGTTGCACCTATAGATTGGTCTGCACAATTGAACAACTCGTCTTAAATTTCTTATAAGATCTCACACCGGATAATTAATAACTTTTAAGTATCAGGAGTCGATGCCCAGGGTTTTCTAACTTTTATTTTCCCGTTTAACCAGGTGGGCGTTTGGAATCGTTTTGTGGGAGATTTGCACTTTAGGTAAGTTCTGACATAATTAATATTCAATATTTTAGGTGAAATAATATTGGAATAGATGGAATATTCGGAATATTGGAAAACTGGAATAATAAGCTACTACATTCACAACCATTGTGAATCTGGTGCAGTTATAGATAATTTTATTTGCTTTACCATTAATACAGTAGTGGAGCAAACAATTAATGTTACAATTAATGTTATATTTTGAAGTTATATTAAATGTAATTTATGCAATGATGCAATATTTTCATAATATCAATAATTATTATTTAATTATTTACTTATATAATATTCTAAGTGCTGGATATCAAAAATTTTAAAAATAAAAGATATTAACTCCTTCGCTGCCTCACCTCACCCCCTTGACGAGTAAAATCGTCTGGCGTCAGCCAGAGTAGAGTAATATAGTTTTTAGTATTGGACTTCGTAGTACGCCCTGTTGACGTACAGATTCTAACCATGCGAAACAGGTTATAGAAAGGACAAGCAAAAGGCATTTTGCAAGTGGCTCTCTTTATTGATGAACAAGACTGCCAAAGTCCTGATTACTTGATCACCATAATAGCACAGTTGTAGTGAATAATCTTATGTTAATGAAGATTATTTTAGGATAAAATTTAACATCCAATAAGTTTGCATTGCTATGTTACTAAAATATTTCACACATATTTCTTCAAGGAGGATTTCCTTATCCTACCATCTCTGACCGAGATCTTCTGAGGTTTCTTGAAAGTGGAAAAAGAATGGAAAAACCGAGCAATTGCACGAACGAAATGTAGGTTTAACTGTTATTATTACTTTCAATTAATTATCTCGCAGGGACCAAACGTTGGGGATGGACAACAAAAAATATTAGTATGATATTATTTAATAAAATCATTTGTAGAAGTTACTTTGATTGTTTAAGCTTTCTTTCAATTCGACGTACAAGTATCTCGTTTGGGGTACTTAAAACACGTTACATGTCACTTCATACTCCCTTCTAAAACAGTGATGATTGAGTGCAGTGGTAGTGATTCGGTCCTCGTCTACTGTGGTATGCCTCTGCAACATGTTACACAGTTCTTGCCGTAATACCGCAACGATTTGCATAATTGCAGCCTATTTATCAGTTTGACATGTCAGCACTAACGTCTAAGCTAAAAATTACGCTAGAAAATTTTGCAGTTTTGCGAAAAGCGAACAGGTAACATTAATTTTTATTTTATCCAATACAAACTTTATATCGTTGTGTGGTCATTATGTTTACGGAATGTTTTCATGAATCTGAGTTTTACGTATCTGCTGCGCACGCGGGTCCAAAATTTATTCTCATTAGAATTTTAAAAAAAAATGAACAACAATGCGACTGTTTTAAGCTTATTTAAAGTGAAGCAACATCTCAAGTGTTTGCATGGATCTCAGTATCAAAACACCGAAATTCATTTCGTATTTCCTTTATAAAATATCGACAGATAAAAAGCTGTTAACTTGTGAACACTGATGTTAGATGCTACTAGTAGAGAAAACGTTTGTCAAATGAACACGTTTATCAAACGAGCAATTTTACCAAAAATTAAGCTTAAAAAGATTTACTGCCCCCAGTCAATCTTCTTTGGAAATCAAATCAAACATTCCCTCTCGTGTATGGGATATTACGTAAAACACAAAAAAGCCGCTATTTATTTTGTCATATTCTACCAAGATAAAATTTTAAAATTATACAGATAAAATCTGGTGCTATACAGGAACATCTAAACGTTTTCGATCAATTTGGATTATCTTCGGAGAATCTAAATGCTAAAAGGTCAAAACGATTCGCCAAATGGTTGTCTTTTGAAATAAAAACTCGGCTTGTGGCTCTTGTTTTCTTGCGCTTTCTCGCTTTTCTCGTGTCCCGCAAAATGCTGCCTGTTCGAATCAAAATATCCAAATATGGAAATCCATTCGGTGCTTCTCAAATCCAAACACTGAAACCAGTAAAAATCTCTTATGAGCATCATTCAGTCACATGAGTCATCAGGACACTTTGTCACAATCACAAGCGATTAGTAAGTAAGGATTGGGCTTGTAAAGTCAAAAACAGGAGATGTAGTTACCTTCGTCATGCGTTCGATCTTCGATCCATATAGAAAAAGAGAAAAGTAATGCCAAAAGGAACTTTTTCAAAAGATATTGTCCTATTAATTCATTAATTCTAAAAGATAAAGGCATAGTTACGAGCAATGAAACATACTAGGTAATCGTACAATATAGGTAGGCCTTAACAGATGGTTCTTGAAAATTTATCTGGCTTAATTTGTGTACTTGGCTGCAAATAGCGAAACGACTTATGCAGTACAAATGTAAGTTGTTTATCATCTTAATTAAAAAGCTTTGATGTGAATTTGAACATGACAAAATTTTAAAAAAGTATAATTATCCGGAGCACCGTCACAATAGTCTGAAATGGGTAATGCAACTAAGAGACGGAATAAGTTTTCACTATTTGAACGCCAGCTTTTTGGTAAACTGATCAGGTTTTTATCGCATTTTGTTTACAGTTACACCATAATGTTAGATTGCTGGAGTCCTGTGCCAGAAGACAGGCCAACGTTCGGGAACTTGAGAGACATTTTGTGGAAATTAAAGAACAATGAAAATCCATATGTTAACATCGATCCGCTCAACGAGTTTAATTTTCCACCAGTTGATGAAGGTAAAATATTTCTTTGACACTTCAGTTCGATTCTATGTCGCTTTTCTAGCAAATGAAAACTTTATACGTACGTGTCGGAAGTTGATCGAGCATCCCGGGTAGTTTCGAGAAGATTGGTTTCATAATCAGTAAAGAACTTAACTCTGAAGATCACCGCCGATGAAGGTATCGGAATGTCAGTATAACCATCAAGACTACCCCTACCTGGACGATCAACTACCAAAACGTACAAAAAATTCTTTTCATAAACCTTATATGCTTTGAAATTTACCACCCAGCCTACAGAGGTGGAACTACGATCATAAAAGAGGTGGTGCTGATCATAAGACGAAATATATTATCTTAACGTCCTTGGCCGAATTTGAAAATTTTTACGCACTAAAACCGCTGTTTAGCCATGGCTGTTGAGAACACTCAAAATGGATTGACCACTCCAGAAACTTCGGGGTGACTGGGTACAAGCTTGATGCAGTGACCTCTATATATAAATTGCGAGAACTTCCGGTCCTCAGTGAAACCAAACATGCGGACATGGAGGTGATTTTTGCACGTCATTTTAACTCCCTTACGCGGTTTTGCAAGTCAGTTTTAGTCTCTTATGCGACTTCTCACTCTTTGCTTATTCGCATAAAATCACTTACAAAGAAAAAAATGAACATTTCAATTTGAAATATTTTTCAAAAAATATCAGAGCAAGTTGCAGAGTATAATTTATATGAAAATGAATGGCAAAACTAACAACAAATCTCGCAAAAGAGTCCCAAAAAATAACTTGAGGAAACTGTACGGCAAGCAATCTCTTTTTACTGGTTGTTTACCATTTTCAGACAGCTTAGCACACTTGTAGGCCAAACGGTATCTCTGAATCTTTTTAAATACTCCGTCATGAAAATTTCTTCTGGTATCATTTCTTTTGAACTAATTTTCCGTAGCTGTAAATGTTTCGAAGCCGAACCAAACAGTAAAAGTCGCGTAAAGGACTGGAAATGACGTGCAAGATCGCGCAGGGGCCTGAAAATGACGTGCAAAATTGACTTTCATGTCCACCATGTTTGGCTTCACTTTTTCCCTGGCCGATAGACTGGACTGGTGGAAAAATCTTCAAAATAAAGTCAATTATGGCGTCGTATTTTAAGTAAAGCCGATAGTCTCCAGCATTTAAAATTTCTGAGGTTGTTAATTTCTTCACACTTTATTGTCATAAGATAGGATACAGCTACACACATGAAACTAGCCTCTCGATAAGTTTCAGTTTATTGCCACTGGTTTTTGCCCCTCGACATAACAGCCATCTTCTGAACTAGTGAACAGTGCATTATTCCAGAGTGACCTGTAAATACCGTACCCTCTGTATATCATCTTCTTGGAAAACATTTGGTAGTATGTTCGCCCCGATGTACCGTCTTAAATTACTCGGGACCATCCAAATGATCCCAGAAACCCTTGCTAAGCAGCATTTGTGCTCAGTCTACCCAAAGTTTTTTGAAGTAGTCGATTCGATGAAAAGCTCGTTCTTCAAGCTTTGTTCAGAAAAGTTCTGAGTTTCCAGTTTCATCGTACTTATCCAAGTTTGCAAACATTTACATTCTCTGCGCTCTGTAGATTGAGTTTACTGATATAAGTAGTCGATTCCAAGGCTGACTGGAGCCTTTTTTTACTGAAAAGCCTAAATATTTGTTTCTGCGGCTAACATGAATATTGTTTTTGATCCAGGTGACTAAAACATGAGAGATATCATCCGTTTTGTATCAAAATCTCACCCCTGCTCGTTGTTTTAAAAAGGAAGAAAGAATAGAAATAAACAACCAACTGCATTTCATTATGAATATAATTTTGATAAAGATTAATATTATTTCATAAAATAAATCATATATAAATAAACTGATGAATATTTGCCCAGTCGGTAATCCGGGCCGGTATCCGTTAATTCATTTTATTTCTATGTTACAGAATCTGCAGAGGATGATTCTTGTGAAAGCATTCCATTAAATATTCTTAGTCCTGCTGGTTTATCGAAAACGGAATCGGTAAGTAAACAATAAATTCAATAAAGTTTGTGAGCTATGAAGCATTTGGATCTTTATCTTATATTTTGATATGGAAGTGGATAGTAAGAAAAACTATTTGGTTCTTAACTAATATTTAGGTATGTTTTGAACTCGGGTGAAACTGAAACGCTGGAAGTTGACGCTACTCCGAGTTTTGTAAACCCGAATGGTCAAGTAGAAAAATCTACCTGACCA
>JBAHVQ010082781.1:0-26808 GCA_036872915.1 Nanipora kamurai | reverse complement strand
TAAGAACCTTAGCCGGTATTTTGTCAACACCAGTTGCTTTAGAAACTACCAATTCATTAAATAATTTAAGAACTTTTAAATAACTAATAGTTTGAAAGGTGAACGAAATATTGTCAACTTTGTTAATGTAACGTTTAAAATTGAACTTACAAGCGCTGATTGAACTTGCAATAGTCGGGCCTGAATTCACGAAATAGTCATTAAAACATTCAGTAATTTCAGTTGAAGAAGGTGATGAAATGGTATCGTGATCAGTGTTAATTTTATTGATTGTGGTATCCTTCCTGCCACGGCCGAGAATATCGTTTACAGTTTTCCAGGCTTGCTTAGGATTATTTTTCAAAAAAAGCTATGCGAGCAAAGCGAGGAAATAAGGCTCGCTGGCCAGAATTGGAAACTGCCGTAGAGACCTAGATTCTCGAAAAACGAGCTCCTTGTAGTGGAATCAACATCGTTCAAATTCGTCTCAAAGCACAGACGCTTGCGAAAGAGACGGCTTCAGCGATGACGGTGCGGCTTATTATAATCCTGTGCGGGTTCATCTATGAATTTTTCGCGAAAATTGTCGAAAAAACGCTCCTGCGGCTTATATAACGGTGCGGCTTATAAACCGCGATTTACGGTATTTGTTATTCCATTAATTCAAGCATTGGAACTTTTTCCAAATAACAATCTTGTTTTACAGTAGGGAGCAACCTGCAGCTGCAGTGTATCATGCTAAAATTGACAATGCTTCAGGTACACATGTACAGCGGAGTGATAGAGATTCACCTTATCACTTTGCATCAATCTCCAACGCACTTGGCAAGCTTGGGGTAGTTTCTGTACTTCCAAAAGCCATCTCTGAGCCGCATCTTTGTTGACAAGGTTTGGATCACCATAGAGTATAAAGTGCCTAACGGCGAGAAGATAAAATAATAAAAATTGTGATTATGAAGCTCTACTTTACAAGAGGGTCTTGTCACTTCAAAAAGAGTATTGCGTGTACATGTAGAATCTCAATCAAGAAAATAGCTTGGATGACTGATTAGAATAACTTTTTAACATTCACATGCAAAGAATACTGGACTTATATTTTCCTTTTAAATGTCTCATGCATTTTTAGCAAGGCAAAACTTTGTAAAGCTGAAGTAGTCTCTCGTGAGTTTCCAGAAACAGACTTTGAAAACTCAAGTTTACAACCACACCCAGGGACGTTGCCACAGGAGTGTGTGGGGTGTAACACCTCCAACTGTGAATTTAAACAAAAATCAGGTAAAACCATGATAGAATCAGGTAAAAAAACAGGTAAATTACAATGCCAGAGAATCTTAACATTTATCACTAAAACCTTCAACTTACTTCATTAACTTGTTATTAGAAAATATACAGTAGACAGGGATATATGGCTGTAAATTCCTTATTATTATTTACATAAACTGAAAATTCTGAATTTCTGATGAAATAAAATATTTTGAAGCTATTGTTTATTTTTTTGTCAAAATTAAAATTTTTGGAACCCACTGTTACCTGAATCCGGCTGAATGAGTTTACTAACAAGGAGCCCCGTGTTACATGCGCATGTTGGACAATGCAAACCAACTTAGGGCTCATTTGTGAAGACATCATTGGTTATATATACTTAGGAAACTGCATCATCAGCCCTTAACTAACAGTAACCTTATAAGGTCTGACATTTTCCCATCATTTTCCTAATATTAGTCACACATTTACAACATCGCTACATGTTTTCAAGTAGGTTTCTAGTTTAATCATTTTCTTTTCTTCAAATTACATGTACCCTAGTCCAATGTACAGTGTACAGTTGCTAGTTGTGTTAGCCAAGCTTGGTCATGTAAAGCACATACTGTACATTAAAATACATCCTGGCATTGCCACAAGATAACATAGCTGCACGTGATGCACAACAACCCATCAGAGCTCATGGTTAGGACACTTGTATATTGATGTATTAAAATTTAATCTTAACATCCAATAAAAATTTACAGAAGCCATTTTCAAGGCACCTCAGTTTATCATAATAAATGGCATATCATTTACACCTGCCTAGCTTTATCGCAATCTACAAGCCTACAAAGTATTAATTCTCATCATTTCTAATCTCTGTACATGCTTCATTGCCACCAGTTATTAGTAAATTTCCATGATACAGTATCTAAATCTTTGGACTGCATAGGCTTGTATAGTACAAGTACATTCAACTCACACAGTTACCAGAAGCACATATTTCTGATAGAAAACATGTTTAACTGAATCCACTCTACGTACTGGAACTACACCTTACTGAATGCTGATTAGTTCATTGGGAAATTTAGTTCACGTGGGAGCTTGATATATATCAGGCATGAAGCAAATTTTTGTCAAGCTAGTTATCTCAGAAAAACAATTTCTGAACCCCAGACAGGAATCAAACCTGCAACCATCTGGGACCCAGAAATCATTTTTCTGAGATATAATTTTGACAAATGTTCACTTGTCATCTGACATACCTGTATACCAAATTCCCTCACAAACTAAATTTGTGTTCAGCATTCAGTATTTTGATCATTATTATCATATTGTGGCTTCTGCTTAGGCACAACTAGATTTCCATCTGGGGCTCAGAAATTGTTTTTCGGAGATACCAAACTTGATAAATGTTCACTTGCTGTCTGAACTACACTTTCGTGAACACTGCATGTTTCACAACATGTAATTTGTAGCATAGTCATCTTAATTCAACCACAAGGAATTTAATGTAATGTAGCAGTATAAGAACTACTTAGTATATTCATTAATATCCATTTTGATAAGTAACAGATTGCTAAGAGCCACATGGGATACAATAAAGGACTGATGTGATTGAACTTTTACAAAGAAAACAGGATTTTTCTTTGGATAAAATTTAGAAATAAAACATGTTGTATACATTATGAACCAAATCATCATCTGTTGACCACAGTATGCATTGAGGCAGAGCAAAACCCATCTTTGCGGACTGGTAGTCAATACTGTTATTCTAGAATTAATTATTGAATTATGTGCCATGACCAGCTACCAATTAAACAAACTGGGGTATTTAACAAACTTCACAGTCAGCTTGTCAGTTCCAATTTCATGTTTGACAGAATTTCACCAAACTAGCCAAAATATCATTCTTTCTTTGAGAACATAAAACCCATACCATTGTGCATCCATGTAATGTTCTGCTTATTGTATGGAGTAATTAGGAAATTGTATGAACTGTATTTAAAATGAAAATTGAAAATGAAAATGCATTTAAAAATATGCCATATTGTCCGTGGCAGTGGTATTTCAGTGTTATTCTATAAAATTTCCTTGGGTTCTCATAATGTACAACATTATACTGTACATGTACAATATGACATAAAAATCATGTCCACTTCTTGGGTAATGTCTGTACCTGAAAGGGTTAAACATACACCTACAAACTCTGTCTCATACAAGTCAGAATTCTGTTATTTTACTCAGGTAAATGCCAGGCAATTTCCTTGAGGGGAAAGTGACTTTGAAACCTAATTAATCTCGGTTGATTAATCTCGGAGGTTGTGCCGTTAATCTCCCGTATCAAAAGCAACATGTCTTGCTGATGCTAACCGACAAACGAGGATGGCTATACTTTGAATATACCGTGCAAGAAATATCGGAGGAAAGGGTAACTAAAAAGGTTACAGAGAAACTACAGAACGTACATCCAATCTTCAATGGACTTGAAATACATCAACATCCGTGTCGAGATTGTCAGGAGAGTATGGATGTACTCGAGGAACGAACCTTGCAAGTCATGGACATGTATTCTAATGGTTACATGAAATCATGCAAATGTAATAGCCGTAATTATTATATGGCTTTCTCATTTCCTGAATTCTGATTGGTTAACGCGCGGACCGGAAAAATACATATCTGGACCACGGTCCGTCTTTTTCGATATCTGGACAGCTGTCCCGGATGTTGTCTTTCCTGGCGGAAGTTTCAAAGACTGTTACTTTACCGTTAAGGCCATATAATAAACCAAAGCTGAAATAAAACTGTATTAAAAATCTGAGGCTTGTTTCATTTGCTTTGGTTAAAAAAATGTCGGGGCCAGCACAATAAACGGAGACAAAAGACAAGAAAGTGTGTTTCTAAATTATATTTGCTTTAACAAAACAATATTTTTCACGAAAAATTTACAAAAATATAGTCCCAAAGACTTCGACGAGGAGACAGTTTTATTCACCGTGCTGAACGATGAACGAGTGTTGTATTTTGATCGTGCGGTGCAAGAGGTACTGGAGGCACGGTAGGTAAAATTCTCTCCTTGTGTCTTCAGGGTCTTTTTTTTGTTGTGAATAAATTTGTGTTAAAGTAAGTCAAATTTAGGGAGACACTGTCTTGTCTCCGTCTACGTTTGTTAAATGAGTTTGTCACGACACTTTAACCAAACCAAATGAAACTGAGACTTGTTTCGTTTGGTTTGGTTAAAAAGTGTGTACAATGAGTGTACGTTTTAGAAGTCCTACCAATTCTAACATCTGGGGACAAAGTCAATGTGGAAAATCATATTTAGTTCACTCTATGCTTCATCACTTCCAAAATTGTTTGTTATCACGGGAAATATCAAGGTGCCTTGGATGACAAGGTTCAAAAGATACCGAACCGTTTTGTTGACGGATTTCCAGACAATTTGAACGACATGTTAAGTAACAATGAGCTGGTTATTGTCGATGATTTAATGTCTGAATGTTCAAAAATCAACTCATGTCTGGGTTAGTTCTAAGTGGATCACGTCGTCGAGGGTTCTCGGTCATGCATTTAACCCAGAATTTGTTTCCACCCCTAAAACAGACCAGAACAGTTAGTTAAAGTACTAACTTACTAAAAAGTGTCATTCCACTTACGCTAAGTTAGAAACGAAGACGGTCACGCTACAAGCAATATCTGCGCATTTTTTAGCAAATAAGAAAGTATCCCGTTAAAAGAAAAAAACAAGTTACTGTATTAAGTGATAAATAATTATTAGTGATTATAAACTTGGTGATTCTTTATCAAAGCATACAACGCATAACTTGTATGAACCACACTTGCAGACGAATAAAGAGCAAGAAATTACTCAAAAAGCGTCCACTATTCTTCGTATTTTCATATTAAACCGAGGCTCGTTTTGACGAAGGTCATGACCAATGTAAATCAAAAAAGTTAATCGGCAGCTCGTCTAATATTATAATTTGTGTAGGCACATGACCCACGAGGTGATTGCCGTACGGCACGGTCCATCATATGGTACACCTCGATACATAATTTAGGATCAACCATGTTCTCATCTCTTCCTATTACTCATAGGTATCGCAAGGTGCAATATGATCACCACTTTTGTTTTATGTTTATATAAATGACCTGCCCTCGGCTACACAATAATGTAATCTTGTAATGTAAGGGCACAGCTAGATGGGAGGTTTTTTCGCGGGAGGTCTTATGTGTGGCCTGTTATAGACCTTTTTCATAAAGATGGCGGCCTGTACGGAAACGATGCTCGTGGGTCAAAACAAGTGCAGGAAAATCTCTTACATGGCCGCCGGCGAGAAAATCTCTGCGTTTGGGCGCACTAAGAACTGTGAAATATGTTTACAAGCTGGGGTTCCCCTGTCGACGGCCATGTAAGAGCTTACCTTGAATTTGTTTTGACCCACGTGCCTCGTTTCCGTTTAAGCCGCCATCTTTATGAAAAAGGTCTATGGACAGTATTTTGCCCCATCGCCCAATGTCACTCGGAGAGACTCCATTTGAAATCTTGAAAATCATCCCTGACGGTGCCTTTCTTTTACCCTTCGACTTCTGCCCTTAGAAATTCCTAGTCGTGCCCTTGTTATTACGTGGACGATTTAAAATTTAACTAGTCGTTGTCTATCAAAGATTTGAAAGAATTTACTGTAACTCTAGATGAAGACCCTTGTAGAACTGCTAAATGGTGTTTTGACCATCAATATTAACCCTCAATATTAACCCTCAATATTAACCCTCGACAAAATAAATTTTCTCTCGTCCGCACATGCATGACATAAAATTCATGACGCATGACATAAAATTCATTTTTGGACATCACTTTAAATTTTTCGGCAAAAACTACAAAACGTGTTGTGCCAACTAAAGATCTAGGAATCACTTCTGATTCGTACATGTCCTATAATTGTCACCCTTCCAAATTGGTGGTCATGTTGGGTTTGGCTAAACACCGACAACGGTATAAACAAATTAACCCTAGTAAGGATAACTCCTACAATGAAATCCCATGACTAGTTATTGTAATCCTCAGTCATAATTGACAAACGGTCCAGCCTAATACACGATGATGTATTCTTCATGATGATGAGGGATTTGCAGATGTAATATAAGCAATATAAAGAAACTTTAAGCTGTTCGAAACTTTGCTTGTACAATCATTGCAAATATCACACGGTACGATCCGCTGATCTAGATCTAATTCTTAGTCCCATTACGTTCTACGTACCCATTTACGTTTGAGTCATGAAAAGCCAAAAAGGATGAGGTCTGCACTCGATTGATGGGTCCTTCTGCTAATGTTATGGTGGACATCAGTGACCGATATGTCGAAGTTAAAAGTTGGTGCTAATTTATTCAATATTATTCACAAACTGGCTTCCGAATCCAGGATTCAAACCTTTCACAGAAGTAAGTCTGATTACTTTATTAACTACTTATCAGCGTTTTTGCTTGGAGTTTTTAGTCTACTTTCGCTGGCGAAGTTAAAAGTAACAGCGAGCCGAAATGAGTACATTTCTGTCGGGTATAATTGCATACGATTCCATCATCATCTGTGAAATTTAATAATTGGGATTTGTTCCGTGAAAGGTCCACTAACTACGCGATAGTCAAATTAATAAAAGTGGATCCAAGCCAGTAGAGCTAACCAACCAACGTGACCTTTCTCAACGATTACTACATTATCGCGACCTGAAAACGAAATTAAACCAAGTATTATGAACAAGAAACCATCTATTGTATTGTATTGTATTTGTATTTGTATATTGTATTGTCGTTGTTTCAAATTGGTAACAGCAAATACTCTGTTCGCAACGACTAAACTAGTTTAATTAACTCTTGATTTTCCTTTAAAGTTCCTTTAAGGAACTGGTTCAGACGTTTGAACCACGATTTGTGGTGTAGCTACTAAGGTTAAAATCAGTTTGTACATGCTACTTTGTTAAGCAAATTTACATGCTGGCACTACTAAAATCCAGCGAAAGACAACAAGCTTTCATATTGACCGATTCAATCGAACAGGTTTCAATCAAACACGTTGAAGTTTTGGTGGGAACGGAGTGCAATTCTTCAGAGAGAGTAATAAATATCTTTGCATATATCATTTGTAAAGATCTTACCATACCAAATACAATTGTCCTAATCATCGTCATCATCATGATCATCATCCATTCCTGCACCACCTACATACGCGATCATTACGATGGCCAAAACGAAAATGACCACAGAGAGCGCAATCAACAAGACACGTTGCGCATTGGTTTCCTGAGAAGAAAAATATTAATGAATACAAGGAAGCTGGAAATTCTTGAATAGCAGTTAACTTGTAACCGGAGCAGTGAACTTGAATGGATTCTCAGACCGGCCATTATGTGAAGTCCATACAAAAGTTTGTAAAATAGAATAAAACAACCTTCGTTTTCTTCATTACCTAGTGCCAACAAAAATGGAAAAACCGAACGGCAGTAAAGGAGAAACTAAAAGGCCAGGAAGATGATATCGACGGCTAAAAACTGAAGATGGGGATAAGGGCCGGGACTTCAAAAAGCACTTCAAGAAATTCGGAAGGTGGCCTGTTTGATTGAAAACACATTTTGAATTTTGAGCGAAAAACATGGAGGAAAAGTGTGAAGTATACATCAAATGTTTCAAATGTAGAAATCAGTGTAGGAAAAAATGAAGGAAACTGTATTAGAAATGAAGACAGACCCACACAGAATATTAAACCATAATACAAACTTACATTGTATTGTTAATGAAAATCTGAGACGGTAAAGTCTGTACAGGGATCATGAACGCATGTCATGAGCAACATACAGTTCGGATGCCTCTTTTAGATAAAAGATAGCTAAGTATCTGCTGACATGTGCATAGTATAGGTGGTGTGCAACCAATCCCTTGAGATTCATAGGACAAAGACATTTTCGCCATGTTGGATGAAATTATAATTGCAGATAAAGAAAAACCTTTGTTAAGTTCATCGAACATGGCGGCCATGACGTAACGTGCACACCACCTATACACAAATCTAACACTTAGAAATATGCATTGAGGATAGCGAGGAAGGTTACAAATGCGAGTTGAATTGTTTTGAGTCATATTTATACTGCTTATTGTCAATACCACAGTCAAGAATTTCGTACAGCTAGCGACCTTTCAATTACGATGAAACCAGACATCTGCTTAGGAAGTACAGATGTCACGCAAAATGAACCACAAAATGTGCAGGTTAGAGTAGCTATCCTGTCATCAGATAGTTGTGTACCTAACATTGGAATGCGTTTCCAACCCATTTTGAGTTTAGAAAACCATTTTTTCTGAGATTTGATCAGCTTGTAGAACGTCTGCACAAACAAACGTTTTAAATCGTATTTTCAACGTGAATCTAGTGTTTGCTAGGAGTTTGTAAAAATCTTCCAATTTCAATTGTGAAACGTGTGAAATTTTCGTAAGGTTGCTATTTTCTGTACTAAAGTTCTGTCCTTCAGTTTAAACTTGCATCTTTACCACGCCTCGTCCAAGGAAGTATTAAACATAAAATGATAAATAAATATTCTGTATTGAAGGGAATTAAACACACCGCATAAATGAATCATAATACACATTTGCAACCAATCTTCTTCACTCTCACTGTATGTATTGCAACTGTTAGTGTTGCGTATTGAATGCATCCATGCGCCATTTCAAGTTTTAAATTGATGAGTTTGATAGAGAGAAGGCTATTTTTTTAACTACATTTCAAGTAAAAGGGAGAGGATGCTTACCACATGGGACAGACGAAATAAATGGGAAATAAGGTCGATTTACGATTGCTTATTTCAAATGCTTATTCAAATGTTATTTCAACTATAAAGCTGAATTAGTTCAATCAATTTAAACTTGTCTGCAAAATTTGCATTTAAACACAGACAGGCTGCGTGTCAAGCAAAGCACTCGATCTCATAATACAGAAGTTTTAAAAGCTTGGAAACTAAAAATAAAACGAGAAAAAGAAAAGTAGAGGTGGCCTAAACTGGGAAAAGTTTACAAGAGAAAGAGAAAGTAAGAAATAACTCTAACATGAAAACCCCCCGGGAAATTAAAAATCAAATTTTGCATATCAGCCAGCAAAAACGATTTTAAAAAAACAAACAAGAAACGAAGTCATTATCATAGTGAAAATCCTACCCAAAACACAGGACCTGGACCTTCCACTTCCATATTTTTGCATAACGAAACTAAAATGTGATAAGAAAATGGGCATGTAATCACAAAACTTCATTTGAAAACACAATCCAAGAAAAATGTATAAATTAACCCCGCGCCAAAAATGAAGTAGTAGCGCAGTAGTAGAATTTCCACCTTTTGTTTCCCTGGAACACTGGGATACCAAGTAAGCTATCGAGTCAAATAGAAGTTGTGTGAAATACTAAATGAACTGCGGAGTTGTGTTTTAACAAATGGAATCTTTGTTCGTTTTCCTAAGAATGATCATCATGTGCCATCGGACATTGTGCGTCGCACACAAGGGACCACACTGTTTCTCATGATTCAACAAGTCAAAGGAAAACCCCGTCCTATTGAAGACTGTTTTTTTCCAGTAGAGTTTGGTAGTAGAGAATTATCACGTAATTTTCTCTTAACACAAACATAAATTCAGATGGCATACGATTGATATGAATTTTTATATCTTTCACTTACTCGTGGGGGCTTTTTGCGTCCTGACACGATAGGTCAAAAGTTCCAGGATCAATGCAGTTATTAACGTGAACACAATAAGAGCAATCAAAACTTTCGAAGCCACGTCTCCTCCGTCATCCTTAACGAGGTTTGCTCCTTTGAAGACAGCCACCACTAAAATAACACAAATACCTCAGCTATAATTATTGTAAACCCTGATATTTAGCTTTAAGAAGTCGTATGGCGTTCTACCAGTTTTGGGTATATTTTTCTTTTGTTTTTTCAATCCAATCCAGTTTTTTTAATTTCAATTCGAGTCAGTTTAATTGAGTTCAATTTCAATGCAATTCATCTCGATTCAGTTCAACCCAATTTTTTCAAAGCAAAGTGTATTCGAAAATTATGACAATATTTACAAGAACTGACAGATGATTGTCAATCTCTAGAGACTGCCAAGAGTTAAGAAATAACAGCGGCTGTTTAACTCCACGGTTCGTTACTGCGCGACGAACTGTGACATGAAGTTCAGCAACAGTTTTTAAATCGTCTTTTTTCAATTGTCTTGGACCTTAGTGAGTTAAGATAAATACCTGCCATGATAACCACGATGAGTGCGATGGACCGGTGTAACCATTCAAAAATATAACGCCTGTATTAAAAAAGAAAGCACCAGAACGAAAACTACGTCATTCTCATCCATGGTAATGATATATGGAAATGGTGATGATAATGATGGTTATGATGCTATAATGATCAATTCGGATACACTGGATAAAGTATCAGGCCTGAGAGCGGATCATTTCACTGTCCCGTATCCCGCTGGCTAAACGGCTAGTCGACCTTCAGGAAAATTTTGGATAATTACATCACACATTATGCAATATATAATATAAACTATAACTATTTTGTAAACCCAATTTCAGTCTGTTTCTTCCGTTTAAATATTGAAATTGACTGGTTTGGGTTTAACTTCATATTGCTGCTAAAAGGTAGGAAAGTTCTCGATACAGATCTTAAAAAAATCCAATATCGGGTAGGATATTTTTTAGCTATCAAAAAATTTTCTCGCCTAAACTGACTGATCCGACATTTTGCAACTTTCTTCGAAAACAGAGCTTCTTTAGAAGCAAAATGAAAACATAGAACATCGGCTTATGCGGATAGCAGTTTTGCTGGTGGTGAATACATTCTTTGAAGCTATGGCCTTATAAATTTATGGGTTTTCGTGGCATTTCAAGTAGCAACATAGTGTAGATTTATTCCGCTCGAAGGCAATTGAAAGGAAACATCAAATACACGCAAACAATATTGAAAAATGGTCACCGGTTCATTTCAAGATTTATTATCCAGTTCAAATTCGGCAAATGGAGAAACTTCAAACCATGAGAGTATATTTTCGTTTTTCCATTAATCTGCCCATATTTTCATATATAATATAAAAGTAGAGTGCTGCGCCGGCAGTACTGAACGGCTTGCAGATAACCGAAAGGGTTGGGAAATTGCCGGAACTGAGGTGTAGAGAAACTGGCGTTTCGAGGGAAGGCCCTTCGTCGTAATCAAGCATAAAATGCAAAAAAAATAGGTGGTATTGTTAGTGAGAAAAAACCTACTTAAATTCAAATTTAATAACCTCAATGTAAAAAACATTAACACTTACGGAACTTCATTTGCGTCAATCAAAATTCAATAAGAAAAATGGATAAATAAAATAAAAAGCCAATTAGCGATAGCGTGTGGTTATATGTTATGCATACCATTACACAAGATACATGTAAGTAGCACTTAAAACGTTCTTTTCACATGTGTGCGGCTAGAGTGAACGTTACAATGACTGAACCAAGAAGGAGAGACAGTATATCGCAGGATAAGGTAAGGTTCGTAAGGGCTCTTAAACCTCTCTTCTCGGATCAGTCGAATGTACAGTATTTGGATATTATCCCTGCGACAGTTGAGCGAATGAACGTTAAACTATCAGCCATTCTAAGATATACCGTATTTATTCGATTAACCGCCCTGGGCGCTTATTAAATTTTTGGACCTTGAGAGTGGGCGCTTATTCGAGGTGGGCGCTTATTCGAGGCTGGGCGCTTATTCGAGGCTGGGCGCTTATTCGAGGCTGGGCGCTTATTAAATGTTCACCATTTTCAGCAAGTGTAGTATGTTTATTTGGCAACAAAACAAATGTTAATAACAAAACGCGAAGATATAACAAAGCAATGTTTCTAAAGAACAATAGACCAAAAGCTAACAGGAAACGCACGAGTTCCGCTGTAGGCTAACGCACTGAACAGATTGTGGTTTAATAGTGCCAGAGCATTCAGTGAGTACCGTATTCAAAGCCATGGCTCGCGCAAGCTGTCACTATCTGAAATAGAACTTTGTGTTTGAAGTGCAATTTACATCAGTCATACGAGGTCATCATATTTATAAATCAGTATGGGCTCCAACTTTTGGAGAGAAACTTAGCTGCCGCGAAGATAATCGCAAGGAAGCCAAAGATCATAACGAATATGCAATTGGAACATATTTGGCCAATAATGAGCTTGTAGGACATGTGCTAATGGAACTGTCTTATCTTATCTACACATTTCTGAGAGCTTACGACGATAATGACGTTTCCGTAAAAGTTACAGGATGAAGAATGCTTGAGAATGGACTCGTTGTGCCAGGAGCATTCAAAACGCGAACGCCGAGCAGAGCTATTGCCATAAGGTTAGAGCGAGACATTCGAGTAGAAACTTTGAGAAAAATTCCAGCGTTTTCGTACACAATGAATGTAGAGATTGTAAGCCAGTGAATAAATAATCGATACTACTCTCGTGCACTTAACTTTTTTGGGTGGGAGGGAGAAGGGGGTGGGGTTGGGCGCTTATTCGAATTTGAGTGGGAGGGGAGTGGGGTGGCCGCTTATTTCAGGCTGGGCGCTTATTAACTTTTCCTGCCTTTAGGATGTGCCCTTATTCGAGGTGGGCGCTAATTCGAATAAATACGGTAGTCTTGTTCTGGCTCTTCAAAAAACAGTACTAACCTTCCCCTGTTATCCTGCGAAATTCTCCGTATACTTCTTTGTTTAGTCATTGTAACGCTTACTTCAGCCGCACTCATCCGAAACGACGTTTCAAGTGCTTTACCTTGTGCACGAATTTGCTGTAGACATTGTCAGTGTTGTTAATTGTTATAACCAGTCTTCTTCATACAACATGTATCAATATACACGTTTTATCGCTCAGTGGTTTTTTATTTTATTTTGTTGATTTTCTCATTTTTTCTCATTGAATTTTGATTGACGCGAATGAAATACATAAATGTTAATGTTTTTTTTACACTGACCTTAATGAAGTTCAATTTAACGGAATATTTAGTTACTTGTTATAAATGAATTTCCTTTTACCAGCATTGAAATTTGACGTTATTCAAGTTTGAAAAGCTCTGTTGAAGAGGCGAATCGCTCAAAAGAACATCGCCTTTGCTTTAATGAAGGGAAAATGGTGTACTTAATATGGTGGCTTGGAAAACCTCTGGTTGTCCTTGATGTTGAACTTCGCATTTGACAAAATTGTTTTCTCTTTGTTAACGGTTTTTTTCAGTAGAACAGCTTTTATCTCCCCCTGCTGCCTGATAGCTGTTGTAAAGACAGTTATTAAAAACATAGATAACCGAAAACATAGACTAACGAAGGGTAGGGAAACTGCCAGAACTTAGGTATAGAGAAACTGACGTTTCGAGGGAAGGCCGTTCGTCGGATTGTAACGTAAAATGCAAAAAAAGTAGTTGGTGTTTTTAACGGATATTTAATTATTTGTTGTAAATAAATTTCCTTTCAGCGCTATTAAAATTCGATTGACGTTATTGACGTTTGAAAAGCTCTGTTGAAATACGAATCGCTCAAATGAACATCGCTTTTGCTTTAATGAAGGGCAAATGGTGTAAATACAGTTAATGCTAGTCCGGACAAAAATATTTTCAATGGAACTGAATTCAACGTTTCGATACTTTGGTCAAGTGTCATCATCATGGGTGACAATTACTACCAACTGATGATGTGATCTACTAACTAGAAGCAAACCGATCTTTGCTAATAAGCCGTAATTAGCATCATTCATTCAGGAATGCGCGGTGCTGATATATTAGAAGCCTCCAGACGACGTTTGTTTGATCGGTGGTAATTATAAAGCGATTTCCGATAAAACATTGTGATCAGTAGGGTAATTACGTTCAATTCAAATCGAATTTTGTGCTTTTGAAAGAAAAGCGATGGTCGATGAAAAGTTTATAAAATCTGACGTTTTTGCCAAACTTTGTTCGGTTGTCCAGAGCGTGGATAGGTTCGGGCAAGTCAACCAGTGAACAGTACTATGCAACCATTGAACAACCGAACTAAAAATTTATATTACCCATTGAGTATGCAGATACCCACTCATTATCTTCGGATTTCTTTGGTGAATTTTTGTGAAAATTGGTATAATGTTAAATATTCCAGTAAATAATAAAATATCTAAATATCAGGGGAGGTTGCCACGGTAGATTTTTTGCAATAGACTGAGTGGATTTTAAACAACTGTCCTCAGAAAAATTTTGAAAGTTCGATGTTGTTGAGTTTACTCGGTTTGTTTTAGTTACCCAGTTTAAAAGAACTTCACGGAAGCAATTGTCCAAACATTTCACATTTGTAGTGACGCGGACGGTGCTGTCAAGATAGAATAACAGCTCGACAAAATCGCTATCTACGCACAAGTGCCCAGCAATATTTAGTTACCGGTCTCCTATTAAGAATTACCATAGGGAGCCTCCTCAAGCCGTAAGACCTGCACGTTCAGAAGTTCAAATCAGTACACATCGATTTGTTGTCGTTTCTCGTTAGTGAGTTTTTATCAAGTCTACGCCAAGCGATATTGATGACAGTATTAGTATTAAAAATAATAATTACAAACACAAGAATTTGACTTACCTATTGCTCCCTGGGTGTGGGCGGAAAAAGGCAACAGTTGGCTGAATGACAGCAAGAACTAAGACAATTATACCAAATATGGCATGGTCACCAGCTGACTACACAAAGGACAAGAACACTCAGATTTGGCTTTTTGTTAATTTGAACTCCATTAATAACAACCTTTCATTGACGATTAGTGTACTTGTACAACTAAACGACTGGGTTAACAAGAACCTACTAGATCAAATGAAGACATGTTTGTGACAACAAATAGTTCAAGTGCGGTTTCGATAGGTTCAAATAAGGTTCAGTATTACAGCCATCGATGTGCATGGGTGTGCAAGGTAAGGCCAACAGAACTATATTAGTTTACTTTATCGAAGTTGGAAAATAGTGTATGTACAGTAGACAAGGCGCCACACAATAACTTAATCCCTCAACGCTGGAAAGTCTCGATATGCCACCAGTAAGATAACTTATTACATGGACATGGTTATCCAGGGGAAACAGTGAGCTTTTTCGATTAAAACAGACATGCATCAGGAAGAAATTTTGAAGCTAATTTGCTAAAACAAAAGGCTCACTAGAAAGTTAAGAGACAATTAGAAAAAAACAATAGCCAAAACGATTGAACTGCGTCAAAACGCCAGACGATTTACCGTGTCTAGCGTCTGACGATTTTCCAGATCAAGGGAAGACCTCCTGAAATGATGGGAAGTAAAGGGTTATAGATTGTTTCAGGACGTTAGACACAGCACAATCGTCTGGTGTTAGACAGAGTACAGTCGTCCGGTGTTAGACAGCATAAGCGTCTGGCGTTATACACAGTACACTCATCTGGCGTTAGACACATTACAATCGTCTGGCGTTAGGCACAGTACAATCGTCTGGCGTTAGACACAGTACAATCGTCTGGCGTTAGACACCGTAAAATCGCCTGGTGCTACACACAGTACAATCGTCGGGCGGTGGACACAGTACAATCGTCTCGCGTTTCACGCAGTAAAATCGTCTGGCGGTACGTAGTAAAATCGTCTGTAGACTATAATGTAGACTATAATGGAAACGAGAAAAGGTTAAGAAAAAAATGGCAAGGTTAAGAAAATGTTAAGAAAAACATCGAAAGAATATTAAAAGGGGAATGGCAGTCATTAATATACCTAACGTTTCAATAAAAGGCTTATACATGTAGTATGAAGATTAAGGTTGTTAAATATTTAACGATAGATATCCTAGCAGTCTGGAAAAAAATTTTCAATCTCATACTTTCTTCGTTTAGAAGGCCTACATTTTCGAGTGCGGTTGACGGTTCACATTTGATATGCACCCTTCAGGTAGGCTACCTTTACTGCCTTTCCTAGCACAAAAAGTTTTTTCCTTCCATTTTTACTCTTCAACATACCTCACTCCATCCTTTCTCGTGGACGAAAATAATAACAATTGAAATAATCGTGAGCAAAACAGCTAGCCCCATGATTGATCTGTGGAACTTAAAAAAAGGAAGAAAAATTTGTAAGTCATTTTAATAAAATTTAACTGGGCTAATAAATTGGAAATGTGATCAATGTTCCACACAATGACCACAGCTTTGCGTCATTGCGGATGACTGTAAACGTTCGTCAAGCTCATTTCCTCAAAAAAACCTATACTCGACCACAGACGATGGTTAAACCCGCAACTGTCTGATGACTGGTGAGACGCTCTAACCATTGAGCTACCAAGACTCAAATGGTGAGCTAAGGAGTTGGTTCGTCATATGTGCTGATAACTTGACTTCCACAGTATGTTAATAATGTTAACAAGCAGGATGAATGTTGTACACAACGTTCAAAGGGAAACTTGGTGTTATTGCGGGCGATGGACTTCCGCCAACCTCATTTGCTTGTGTCTCACTTGTCACCAGATGGGTACGGGTTCGATGTTCACAATCGTCCGAAATTAGAAATAAGAACATAATTCGAAGATGTAGGAAAGCAGGTTGGCAGCTATGGCACTTATCGCGGATTCTCTGGGACGGGAATGGCAAACAAGGGAAAAGCACGGAAGGCATGGAGGAAATTGTAAGGGTGAAAAGGGAAGACGGGAAGGGTATAGGCACGAAGAGATGGAAGGAAGGAAGAAAGGAAAGAAGGAAGGAAGGAAGGAAGGAAGGAAAGAAGGAAGGAAGGAAAGAAGGGAGGAAGGAAGGAAGGAAGCAAGCAAGCAAGCAAGCAAGCAATATAGCAAGGAAGGAAGGAAGGAAGGAGGGAAGGAAGCAAGGAAGCAATATAGCAAGGAAGGAAGGAAGGAAGGAAGGAAGGAAGGAAGGAAGGAAGCAAGGAAGGAAGGAAGGAAGGAAGGAAGGAAGGAAGGAAGGAAGGAAGGAAGGAAGGAAGGAAGGAAGGAAGGAAGGACAGGAAAGGTAGAAAGCTGAAGCGGTATTATGAGGTAGGGTGGGAAGTCAGGAGGCCCGCCCAGAGGGCAGTTTGCCTGGTGTCCCAATTTCAAGAAGGGTCCCAAACAGATACACACGTGAAATTGTATATGAATGTTTGTGGAAGGGGGTTTCAGATTTCTAGTTTGCCTCCTCCCCGGAACCCTCGGTGGGCTTCGAGGTCTGTTTGTAGATAGGCTAAAGGTCAAAAGCAACAAAAGTTTCGATTTTTTCTTTTATACTTATGACTGTTCTACTCAGTTGTATTTCTGGATTAACATCCTTAAAACGTCATTTGTTTGGTTCTGGGTTAGCATAAAGAAGAAAATCCAAAATTTCTTACGTTTTAACTAGTGAGGCTCGTTTTTGCGCCAACTCTAAAATTAGATATTATATATCCTTGTTCTAAAGTGTACAGGTATTTCGATTTTTATCTTTGAAAACCACAAGTTTGAAGTTTATAAGTTAAAATTAGCGAATAAGTCATATTTAATGATGACGTCCTAAATTTAACATTTATGATTCAAAGGCTTCCGCTACAAAAACATGTGCAAGCCCGGCGTTTATTTAAAGTATATTCTGTTTCTTAGGCTTCACATCGAAATGTCTCAAAAACCTTGCACTTGATGAGAAGAGGAGGTATCTTGAAAGTCTAGGGCGGCAGCCGAAATGTTAGTCACGTCAATTAGAGTAGAAATAGTTCTGATAGTGAAGGGACAGGTAAAGCAAACAAGTAACTGGTGGTATGAAGGTAGCTTGGTAAATATGGAAAGCTGTTATATCTGATGTGTTAAAGAGTGAAGAATTAAGTAATCAGATGTCCACACTTCCTTGACGGAAGAATGGACATTTTGGAATGTTTTAGTACCTGGAACCACGCATCCTTTCCTAAGATCTTTAAATTTCCCCACAACGGACGAGAATACCGAGCGATAAAAATTGAGATGACAACCAAGAACATCCAGGCAAAAATCATGAAAGAACCTGGAATGCAAGTGACACATATCTATAGCGGTTGTTTCAACTTAGATACACCTGGCTAGTTTATTATTGAGAATGTACCATCACGTTGGCGACTGTTCTAATCTTGTAAAAGCTAATCTAAGATTAATCATGAAACGTCTAAGCTTTAACCTTTAACCCTGATTTATCTTTCGTAAACACCTGGTATCTCCCCTTTATCCCGTAATTCTTTCTTGGTACTTATTGTTCCGTACTTCATTTCTCGGTACTTGTTCCCATTGAAATACAAGTTAAAACACGAAAAAAGCTAACTGGAAGATTTTGGTTCATTCAACAGCTGTTATGGTCGGTTCTCTGAATCAACGGATTAATCAATGTACTGAATATTGGCACTGGTTCTTGGCGAATAAAATTTGAGTCAAATAAAAAGTAAAGATTTAAACAAATAACTCAAGAGTTTGGTTCCGAAAGGTCGTATTCAAAGTTTGTCGTTGCCAATTCAGTTGTAGGAGTGCTGTTTCTTTCAACAAATTCTTGAGATCTCACTTCCTTAAAATTGTTAATGTGACAGAAATTCCTCTAACTTAGGTGCTTTCTGTCTTATATAGACTTTATATCATGTTTAGGTCGGATACTCACACCATAGGTTTTCGGACAGGGTGTATTATGGCTCCCGAAGTCGTTTTTGTGTGAAATCAAAGACGATTACAGCGATTAACTTAAAATTTGGTGATTATTCTTAAAAGTTAACGAGGAACTAAAAATGGTATTTTCAATCGCTTTAGATGTGATCAGCAAAAGCTTTTCTACAATCTATAAAAAAATTACTGCAATAAAATACAAATTATATGACGTTATGTCGTTTTAATCTGATGAAGATTTATATTTAACATAATTTTTTAACTTTACAACACAAAAAGATCACATGCCAAATTTCCTCCAGAAATTTGAAAAGATCTTCAGACGTTACAGTTTGACGTCGCTATGACTGAAACAAGTTAAAAATTAAGGTTACACCATATAATAGATGTTTATTTAATTAAAATTCTCACTGCGCGTTATTTCTCCCAAATGTGGTATATACAACGATAAATAAACGTAGAAGTTAAAAATTTAAACAAAACTACAATACCATGAAAACTGTAGTTGCTACGAATTTCTTTTTAAATAATACCATCCTTAAGAACCCAAAGATTTTGGCAGTTCTGCTTTAACTCAAGAATTTCCAAAACAATATATTTCTCATCTCGGATGATTAAATAATAAAACCATTTCGCACTTTTTGACCGTGGTCGTATTTCCTCAGATATTACACAGACAAGTTGACTCCTTTTGTCTTGGAGTGAAGAGTGAAAAGGAAAGCATGTAAATTAAAAAATATTGCTCGAAAAGTAAAATCCGCATAATCCGGGTTTATTCCTGTACTGTTCGTTAATATTGTGGCAAAGTTTGGAAAGAACTGGATAAAACGAGACCTGGAAATTTCTTTTTTTGTCGCGCGACTTGGAGAATTGTTTAGTTCTTTTGGAGAATTTTTAATGCGAGAAAAGATTATAGTAATAGCATTTTTGGCTATATCTTGGATCGCTGTGTTCTTAATATTTATGAAAAAAATACAGGAGTTGAACAATCTCTTCTTCTAATGGATAAATCAATGAATATCTAAAAAATGATAAAACAGTGTTTCATGTAATATATGAACAACGAGAGCGAGTGTTTCACCGGGATATCCAAACACGAGAAAACAATGTATGAAAACACGAGTGCGCAGCACGAGTGTTTTCGGCATTGTTTTCGAGTTTTTGGCTTTTCAAATGAGCAGTATTGAGCAACAACAGAGGGTGTCTGATGCCTCAGGGCCCGAGAAAGGTGATACTATTGTTAGCTCTCAAAGCTTTGTAGATCACAAAGTAGAGGACAAAGGAGAACATGAAAAAAGTGTATCCCCCGGTCGAAGGATTAATCTCGAAAAGTGTGTGTTTAGTGGGTGCAAGATTATATTTGTTGTAAACGACAAAGAGTGATTATAATTAAAGCAATTTTAATTTGGGTGTGATTTTGTTTGCCGACTTGATTTTACATACGTAATTAAGATATCTGATGAAAACACTAGTGATTTTCATCAAATATCTTAATTACGTATGCAGTTAAACTCCTTTGTACAACGGTGCTTGATCACGGTATCCAAACAGTATCTTGTGACTGAATGTTTACATGTTATTGATTAAATTACTCATGAATTATTAATGAATTTGAGAATGTATAATGAAACCTTAAAGTCTGTAATTTATCTTGAAAGGACTAATGATGGAAGTGTTTCGTAGCAAATTTCTTCTCGCATGCTTCAGATACAAGTGAGACCTGGTGTGGGGAAATATTGGCATTCGTTGCCCCTCATACTGTATGTCTAAAAAACCTCAGTCCGAATAGTGAGACTTGAGGTGAACAAACGCTTTGAATGAAAAAGGCGCTGGGGTATATGTTCTAAATATATCATTAAACTAAGAGTTCCACATTGAAAAAAAACGAAGAAATATTATGGCTGTTTCTTTTTTATTTTCCGTAGGAAAATGTGTGAAATTTCGTTCCTTTTTCGTTATTCGTGATAACCACATAGATCTGTTATATTGAGATTTTTCGCTGAATAAGTCAATAGTGACTCAATAATTTCTATTTCAGTCCAACAAGAACGAGTCAAAACATAGTCGAGATAGCCGTTTACAAAAACCTTCATAACTGTAGCTGGGAAAACGTTTGTTTTTTGAATAAGACAGGCGAGCGTAACTTTAGCGGCGCAGTATTTTGGTCAAAATTTGTTTCAAAGATAACATACACATACTAGTTCGCCTAATATTCATTTAAGGATTACCTCAAATACGCCTAGGTAATTGTGCTCTATTCCGCTTTTTAGGCTCTGTGACTCAGTCAAAAAAGCAGAAATGTTCAAAGCGCATAATGAGTTTAAAATCCTAAATCTTAGGCTCTGTTTACATGAGCCCGGTACGATCTGGTTTCGGTTACAGTGTTATCGTTACTTGTACACATTTACTTGAGACCGGGATGAAAAAACTTCTCAGACCGGTCCAAAGCGACTCCGGTGGCTCAAACGAGTCGACTATCTTCAGTTCGGGACGAACGTGGACCGGTACGAGATTTTGTCCATGTAAACGAAAATTATTTTCAGCCCGGTCAGCATAGATAAACAGAACGCGTGTCTCATGTTTATACCTACTTTTACAGTGTTGTAGGAGTGCAAGAGCTTGGGCAGAATTTCGTCTCGGTCTTGTAAACAAGTCAACCGTTTCTGTTCTCATAACAGTCTAATCTCGTGCCGGTCTCCTGTAAACGGAGGCTAAGTGAGCAGTTCTAATGGAACTACGGTACTTTACGTTATAAGCGTATGGCGAAACAAATATGTCACTGCACCGATCGAAACATTCACGGCCATCACAATATTTCATGTAAAAACTAAATAAACTCTACATTTTTGAGGAGTTAGGCCATTTTGGTGTAATCAGGAAGAAGCTTACCATGAACTTTGGGTAGAGCATCACCATGACAGTCGTTCAGCTGGTATCTTTTGTTAATACTAAAGTCCACCTTTACTTTTGAGCATCCTTTGCTGCCTGTTCCTTTATGCTTATTTAAGGATGCTGTTCCTCCACCTAGCAAACAAAAACAATTCACTGGCGTCTTAAATTCTTAACTGTTGGAGTGAATCGCGGTATAGCATAACCCTGGAATACCGGAATCAGCTAAAAAAATTACTTACAACAGTTGGCAAAGTGTTTAAACTAAAAAGTTTAGGGCATGATAAAGATGTTACCCCTTTTATCTCGAGGTCACCTGAAATTCCATATAAATTCACCAAAACACTGAGTGTAGAAAAGCACTGACCTATTCTTTTGTAACATGGTTAGCATACGACACGAAATATAACAGCAAACAAGTTTGGATTTGAAACTTCTCAAAAAATTTTCTCCGCGTTGCAGAGGCTCGGTACAAGAAAGAATTTAAGCTCACGCTGAAATTTCGTCACGTTCTTGCAAGAGCTTTTGTAAGGGATTTCTTCGCGGGGCACAAGCTGAGACTTCAACTAAGATTGAAACTCTTCATGACATCTTTGAACACTTTTAGCTGGATAATTGAAATTTCCATGCTACCACCATGACCATGAGCTAGGGTTCCATGCAAACAATCACCGACAAATTGTCATTTCATTAAAACTACAGTAGAATCTCGAAAGCAAGCGAATACGCTTCTCTCAGAAATATTGGCCTCTGACGATGGCTACTTCAGAGGGAGCGGTTACTTTGAGGTTGAAAAGTTTGGAATTGATCACGATAAAGTTACTGACATTTTAATGCTAATTGAATTTGGCCATGTCGAGGGGAAAATTTTTTCGTTGTTTGTATTCTGTCCAGTATAACTTGACAGTTGGTTAACTCTGAGCTCATCTGAGTGAAAGTTACAGTATGTTTATGGGTGCAAGGGACCTCTTTCATAATGGCTAGCATTTTAAATATTCCTTCATGTGCATCTAAATTAGCCTTTCTAACCTCGACAGGAAGAAAAGATTCTTTTGAATTACATACGCGCAAACGAGACGAGAGATGTCTACCAAGATACACAAAATAGAACATTTAATTTGGTGTCCCTTATAAAAGGGTTCTATTAAGTTGTTTGTTTGTCGGATGTAGAAGATCTTTTTTATTAATGTTTCAAAACCCAAAATCGAACAAGAAAAGGAAGAGTAAATAAACAATGCACTGACAAAACAACTGAACTTCCTGCGAGTTTTTACTTGTGTTTATATTAGCTTTGTTTTAAAACTTTGTATTACTATTTGATCAAAAAAACTCATAGAACAGTTCTGTTAAAAAAACCTCAATTTGTGTATTACTCTTTTATTTTAATAAATTATTAACTTTAGTCAAGCAACTTTAGAGAGGGCGGCTACTTTTGAATTTTCGTAGTAATTGTCAAAAAAGACAGCAACTTTCGAAACGGTTACTTTCGAGATTCTACGGTATTATTTATTCGTAAATCAATTAATTAATTAATTTAACCATAAAATCAAGAGTTGAAAGTGACCAATGTTGAACACTATGTTAAATACAATTTAAACAATGTAGTAAGCTATGTTATCGTGCAAATCCGTTAGTAAGGGGAACGGGCTGAGTTTTTAAACCGCTCGATGTCAGACGGCTCATCTCGCTAGCGATAAACAAGATAAGTACTGCTTTTATAACGTGATAAACAACATAAGCCAATCCTAAAGTCATCTACGTTCACTTCTGGGCTGCCTA
The DNA here is from genome assembly GCA_036872915.1 of Nanipora kamurai. Lineage (NCBI taxonomy): Eukaryota > Metazoa > Cnidaria > Anthozoa > Scleralcyonacea > Helioporidae > Nanipora > Nanipora kamurai. Next base: position 3,275 of record JBAHVQ010082781.1, on the reverse strand, counting down.
ATGTTCTTACTCTACAAGATAGCCTACTTTTCCTGGGCGACCACACTTATGCGTAGGTTTTGATCATAATTTTTTAATTACTTTCAACTACTTCATGCTCAAATAGAGAACAATAACTGGATGCCATAAAAGAACAGTATAATCTTTCATACAATAGCTCGAAACCCAAGAAATTATTTAGACCAGAAAACTAAATTGGCATCTATTTGGTATAATGAACAACACATAGTCAAGTCGAAGTACTAACATTTACCGCGCCACAATTGTTCAAATCATCGACAGGTTACGGTTGTAGCATATAGATACCTTTCGCATATATTATATATCTTGGAACAACAATATCCAGCATTTTATTGGACTTGGGTTGTAATGGTCTCAAAAACCTGTAATAATTTAAAAGATATGAACGTATTTTTAATAATCATTAAATTATGCGAGTCCGTTTGTTTGAACTATGTGGCCAACTATACGCTAACCAATAATCATGAAGTTTATGTCACATTTAACCGGAAGGTCACTTACTCGCATTAACACAGCGCTTCGTTTTCGATTATTTTTCATGCGTTGGTTAAACGGTGCCTGATAATCGATGATAGTTTTGATGATAGTTTCAAACTAGTTTTTCTCCCATTATCAACTACCATCAGAGCGTGGTCAAACGGAAAAAAACCCAGTAATTTACTGTCATGAAAAATTCTCTACACACTCATAGATGATAATCCATGATATTCTATAATGATTTATGATAGGCGATGATAATTGGTCGTCAAATGGGAGCTAGAGTTCCAATTATCATCGACTATCATGCGCCGTTTGACCAGGGCTTAACCGTCAGGATCTTGATTAAGGTTCTTGAACCTTCTATTTCCCGTAACCCAAAGATATGAGTTTGATTCCCCCTTCAGTGAACTTTTTCAGTTGACTTCAACAGTATGGGATAATAGTGAAATTATCCCGTCACATTACCGTGAAGAGCGTTCTTAACGTTTTATGTCAAACAAGGACGCAGTCAACTGCACTATTAAAAGTGTCTCTTTGTCTTTGCTATGGAGGAAAATTCTAATGTTTGCCTTCGTTGACGATTTTCATGCTTGCTTAATGTCAATGTCATCTGATTTAAACGGCGAAGACTGAAAAAACGAACGGTCATTCACGCAACAAACTTCCCATTATATGAAAGATATAGTCAATAAAACCGATTACAGGTATCGGGTCCCTTAAACGTACCTTTAAATTTTTATCCTCTAAATTCTAAAATATATTTGATTTTTATCAATAATGACCAAAAATCCTTTGATATAATCTTTTTTCTTGATTTAATCCCAAAAAGTATTAAATGAAAGCTTTTGTGCATTCAAATAAACGAATATAAGATACAATTTTTTTCACCCATGGAATGGTGCTGTATGAACAAAAAAAACACAGCAGAAAAATAATTGTGCTGCAATTTTCAAGCATTTTTAACAGTTAAATAGAACAAATACTGCCTACCATTTTCTCAATCTGTACTCGGGACCAGGTGAAGGCGCTTTACAAAATTTTTTTAGAAATTTTTTCTATTTATTAATCTTTCTCTTTTTTATTTTTCTGCTCAAACTTTCTGCAGTAACAATATTAATAGCACTATTATCACAAAGATGGAGATACTTGATTGGAAATTAAAACGTACATCCGGTACACAAAACTTCACTATAGCACAATAAATCGAATAGATGCATTTCAGCATCTTAAGCACCCGATAAACACATAAACCATTTGGCGAACAATTATTTTATTCTGGCTAACACCACATGATTTTGCTTGACAAAGGGAGGGTCTTGACTGTCAAAATGGTTAAAAACAATCTCTTTAAATCTTTGCTGGCCAATGGCACGCATCACTCTAGTAGTTTAAATTTTCCAGTACTTTTAGACGATTTTACTTGGCATAGGGAGAGACCTGACAATCAAAGGTTAAAGACTTGTCACAAGTGTGGCAAACTATTGGTAAGTTTGGCACAAAATAACAATGACTTTTTATAAAATTTTAATTACTAATTATTATGCATAATTTGTGCTTTGTGGATAGTTTTACTGTTAGATATGACAATTCATGGTTTTTAGTTGCTGTTTATCCAACAAAACAGCTTTAGATTGCTTTGACCATGTCTTACGACCACCCTCATTGAGGTGCAACTGAGGGTCGGTTTAGGTGAATTTCTGGTCAGGTGACCGGAAGTTACTTACGTACCCTGATAATTACAACCCAAAATAGTCAGAAATATAGTTAAACATATTTCCGCAAAAGAATTTTTTATAAAATGATGATGCAGCAAAAGTTAAGACTTGGTACTACACCTTAAAAAGGAACATGTGAGAAATAAATAAACGGAAATCAGTGAGACGACCAGCTAAAAGTGGGTACATTAAAGGGTCCCGATACCTGTAACAAAGACATGAAATGACTCAATGTTTTACAGTTGTTCGCGATAAGAAGTTAGAAAGATTAACGCAATTTTGAAGAGTGGGTGCCATTCAAATCCTGTTTGACTTTGTTAAGATGATAGGCTAAAAAAGTACGTACATTTAGCTTACCGGCAGAACACAACGCCCCCTCCAAATCTCCCTTGTAACAGCTTAATTTCACTGGACTAAAAAAAATTCATTCGAACGATGCGCATAAGAATCGTTGTGAAGCATTTAGTCAAACTAGGAATTAGTTCCTGATCCAACTGCACTCGAATATACGTCCTTCCGGTTAGAATAAATTATACCACCATCGAGAAGGATGTTTAGATACAAGAAGCGCTAAGGGATTCTGAATATCTTGTTACCCATAGTCAAGGTGTATAACTAATAACTATCGTTGGTAGTACAGTATATTCTTTTTTCAAAATAGTGGCAATTGAGGAAACAGGCGGAAAGCGAAATCTTTTTAGGAATATCACAGCATATAATTTTGAATAAACCCATAATAATAGAAACAGGAGTTAGTGAAAAAAAAATTTTTTAATTTAGCTAACGTTTCGTTGCTAGTCTTGTAACATCTCCAGAGTAAGTGATAAATTTACATAGTGTTCTCGACTATATGATATTCTATTTACAATGACAGGAAGTAATTAACAGAAACACTGGTGAGAACTGGTGAATAATTAAGTGTGAGATGAAGTGTATGCGTGAGTGAATCCAGGTGTGTACGTGTCAGAAAAACATATAACAAGTGGAAGATCGGGGCCAGATTTAGAACGTAGTACGCGGAATCGTATAAATTTAAGGTTTATTGTTGATTGATTCTAT
>JBAHVQ010082455.1:0-10775 GCA_036872915.1 Nanipora kamurai | reverse complement strand
CGATGAAAGAGTCTTTCACAGCAAAATTCACGATTCTAAGGAGCACAAAGCGCGAGCATAAATTAGCAAATGGACTACGTAACGTCATAGTCTTCTAGCAAATTAAGTACGGTAATGCACCAACAAATTTTTCACAAAGGTTCTTGAACACTTTACAGGGACGCATGCTATGGAAAGAAAATTACCAGCTGCACTGATCCTGCTAAAGAGCACTTCGGTGTAAATATGCATAGACGATCAAATTCAAATTGAGGCGCCAATAGCGCGCATTCACCGGAGTCTGAATTCGTTGTAACTTTGTCTTCAGGCCCTATAAATTCAGGCCTGCCATTGTCATCCTGGTCTATGCAATAACCCCACGACAGTCTACTCAGGCAGGCATCCGCTCACTGATTCGCTCCAGTTTATTCTCTACGCTCCTCACAGTTTAACACATACACCAAGATGACAATTGAAAGGCACAAAATCGCTTATACATAAACGAGCCTTAAAACTTGAACCAAGAAACCGCTTTAAGATCCATTTTGGTTTTAAGACTGACGGTCGTTTGTCCAGACTTGAATTATTTTTAAATAATTGTTCGAACCGGCATAATTGGAATGAAGAACCGATTTTTTCATGGCAACAACGACGTGTCCTCCAAATGGCATTTTTCCATCAGAAACAAAGACGCTGCACCGGGGTGGCTCCTCAGGATCTCTTCACACGTGGAGAAGTATATCTACGGAGACAGAAATCTTCTAGCGGTAGTCAGTCTACCATATACGTTTTCTTTGTTTTGAAACGTGTGCGTTCACACGAGAATGAGATTCCTCGGTGCCTCGAAACAGTTCTAGAATCACGTGAGTATGTTGTTTTCCTCGCCGATATACCGCAGCATACTAAGACGGTTCCAGTATCTTGTCATGTAAACGGGTTTTATCCAATATTTCTTGTGGTTTCCGCCGTCAGCGAAGACTGAAACAAAACTGCTATAACTATAAGAGTATAGCGTGGGCAATTCTGGCAAGTGGGTGACGTCGAAGTTAACTGGCAACTTGTCAAACGTCGAATAAAAGTGCCTTCAAGCGATAAAAAAGTTTGTAAATACGAGCTGGCAAACCCCTAAAACTCGTGTTTGGACACATGAATCCTCCTGAGAACATAGAGCTGTTGCTTTACAGCGTTTCGTTTGAGCAACTTGTCATAGAGGCAGTTGTCATCTGTTCCTTTCGATTCTATTACATAAGAAACGTTTTCGAAACCGAAGGAAAAACAGACGACAAAGTCGTTTATATCGAGAAATGCCTCCTAAATGCACACAGCATTATTATCCAAGAATTAAGGGAAGAAGTGTTCCTGTTCCTGTAAGAACGCACGCAGAAATTCATACCATATACAAGGATTCTGAATTTTAACAAAAACCTGAAATTTCCTTGTGCTTTCTTCTTCAGCTATTTTCTGCAGTTGACGCAGAATTCACGGGGACAGTATACTGATTTTGGTTGGTTGGTATTGAACAACACTTAACAATAAATGTCACACGATAATTTGGGGTTTTCAAAACAAAAAATGTAGTTGAAAACGTTTGTAAAATATTTATATAAGTCTCTACAGACTACCTTTACGCAAGCAGTTTGCCAACATGAGTGACAACTGTTCTTTCGTTGGCCCGATGATGTCAATTCAAATTTGCAAACCATTGTTGGTGGCGTTAAAAGGCATTTTAACAGTGGACATCCAGTGACAAGCAATATCCGACATTTTTCCTGAGTGATTCTCAACTAATGGCCTTCACTGGGACTTGTCAAACATCGTATTATGGGTGACATGGCAATGAATCACACGCAATATCCGGCACTTTGTGTCAGTTTTATTCTCAACCTATGGCCTTCTAACCGTGGTGGCGCCAGAGGAGGGCAGGGGGCTATAGCTCCCCGTCGGGGATCCTAGCCTCCCTCATCGGAGAAAAATTAATAAGTCGCCGGGGAATGCACTGGAAGAAAAAATTGGCCTGTTAGTTGTGAGTTGCTATTATTATTAATAACGGGATGGTCCCTTTGACCTTCAAATCACGAAATTCTCTGGAGGGTGTTGTCGCGGACCCTCCATATTACTCCCGTGTCGGGGACTTTAGCCCCTGCGTCGGGGAATTAATCCTGACACCACTACTGGCCCTTTTGGGGGAATTTTTAAACGCCGTTTTATACGTGAGATGACTTCCAATTACAAGTAATGTTCGGCGTTCTTCGGGTGTTCGATTCGACAAGTTTCGATTGGGTCTTAAGGTGGCTGATTACAGTTTTGCTAGTTTTTCGCGTCTCATGGTTCCCTTACACATAGCTTCTGGTTATTGCGCATATCTCCAAATTGGGCTGAGACAGAAAGCGATGACCGGAGCCGAAGCTGCTAAGGCAATATTAAGAATTTTCTCCGATTCCATGCATGGGAACAACTGTAATTGACATCAATTCGCTTCTTGAGTTGTACAAAGTTTACAATAAATATGTTCTTTTAATACTATTTCGATGACATTCCAACAATTTTTTAACCTTTCAAAAAGATAATAGTCCAGTGTTCAACAAAAAATACTGGAATTCCTCTCTTTAACTAACATTCATTAGTTTTCATCAAATGAAATGCGATGCTAAAAAAATTTCTGCTAAATTTCAACAGATTTCTTTGACTATATTTCCCACTAACACAAAGCTTTAGTCACTATTGTTGCTATGTAAACAGGGAAAATCCTTAATATTATCCTTCCAGCTTTAATTAAACACCCATTAATGCTTTCCTATTCAAAAACAGTAGCAATAGATACACCAGGCGGAAAGCGTAGTTTAAAAATGAATATAAGTGCCCAGCAAGCGATTTTGAAAAAGACATAATAAAAAGAATAACATTTATTTGCAGACGTTGCGTTGTTTACATCACAACATCTTTAGACCATTTAAACTGATTTTACAATTTTTTTTTTTTGCTTTCCTATTCAGCCAGATTTGGGGTTATGAGCTACAACAATGCACGAAATATGTTCAACGAAAGCTTGAGGTGCTAAAACCAGAAAAACAGGGTTTAGCTACTTAGAAAACGTCTTTCGCTTCAAACATATACACTCGGAAATTTTCCTTAAACTCAACACTTTTTAAGCTCAATACGTTTTAAGAATGTAGAAACTTGACGTGGTACTAAAAGTCAGCAGGTCTAACCATTAAGTTTATGATAATTTAAACTGCAACTTGTCAGCTTTGGACATTTTGACATTTGACTCCTTTTCAAGTATGTGAAAAGTTGTCGTCGTATACAGAGTGTCCCAAAACAATGTGAACATTCAAACATTTGAACACGTCCTTTTTAAAAAGGCAGAGTATCACGCCGTAGCCATAGAGATGGGAAAGTCCTGTTGTTATTTTAACATCACTTTCATAGCCATGTAACTACTTCATTAAGTTATACCTTTTAAAAATAAATAGTCGAATGTTTGACATGGAGAAAAGTTTGGGGGGACATGCTGTACAGAAAAGAATAAATTAAAGTAATTTAGTATGTTGGTTTACGGGTGGTTAATGAAGGAAAGAGGTCCATCACTTTCCATCAACGTTAGTCCACGGTCATCTTACTACCAACATGTTAAGCTTGACATCGTGACCAGATACGAAGATCACCTTTAGCCTATTTGTCACATGATTGCAGCAAAAAACTCAACCACTTAAATTCAAAGTTACTTCGACGTCATAACGAAGCTCATTCGGAGATGTCGAGCAATATAGTCAAAAACAAATTTCTTAAATAGTACCAGAAACCGATATAACAAAACGACGTCTAAGGTACCCCAGCCTGCCACTTCTATTCTCAAGCCCGATATACTGTCACTCTAAACAAACACCTCGCAATTAATCTAGTTGCAAGAACACGAAGCGAGGTAAATCTCACGTCACTGTGTTATATAACTAGTTTGGGTTACCCGAGTAACGGGGGCCCATTCTTTGTGGCCACTTCCTTGTGCTTATGGGGCTAGCTTAGCTCTCTGAGATATTATCGTTTTGTCTTATCCTGAAATTCTTTCTTATTATGTACTCATAAATTGAAGTGCGCACTGCTTTGGCGCAAAAAATATCTTGAGTGGGTATTGAAAAATTCCTCTGAACGCAAGAGACACAGGACAACTTAGCAATATTCACGTGCTACAGAAACGTGAGGGTAATCTTTCAATTCTAATAATGCAAAAATAAAGCCGTTCGCTAAATGAACTGTGCAATATTCTTATTTTCAATTCGTCTGTTGAGCAAACATTTTTAATTCGTCAGCTCAAATTAGCAGAACATTTTGGTTGTCTTTTATTTTTGTAAAATAAACGTAGTACAAATTCTTTGAAGTTTTTCTCTTGAGAGTTTTGTTTTCTTTCAGAGATAGTTTCTTTAACTGATTCCCCGTTTTCAGAATTATACTTGATTCCACATTGAAAAATTATTCCTTTGACCTCCCACACAGAATCCTGTGTGTTCTCAGTCTTGCAGTTATAACTTGAAAATATCTAGGCTATGCATGTTCTTAAAAGGTGCACAACGCCGAATGGTTCTGCTGCTAGGCTAGATGGGTATATTTAGACGTCTTTATGACATTCACACCTGGTACGGATATTTTTGGGTATCAGTCGAGTGTTTATGGAGAGGAAATGCAATTAGGTCTTTCGTCCAGATATTCTCCAAAGCTAATATTTTTAAGCGCTGTGAACTTCAGAGACAGCAATCCTAAATTTAAATCTGCTTGACCGTTAGTTTCAAAGGCACAGGTCTAGTTTGGCATTCGATGCGCGAGCACATCTGAGTAGCGTAACCCAGGGGGAGAAGCTACCCCGCCAAATTTCCTCTCAAGAAGATAATTTAGCATAGCCACATGATTCTATCGATATATCGTAGGCTTCTTTGACTTTGATAGCATATTTTGTAAATGTATTCAGATCCTCACCATTAATACAAAAGAAGACATGATACATCACTCCAACCATAGCCAAATTCAACGTACTTTAAACTTTATAACAACTTTATCTCAAACTTCTTCTTTTTTCAGTTTTGTAAACAGTTTTACATTCGTTCACGCGCAACTGTCCTCGTCTCACTTCTCCACTTTCTACTGATTTTGTCATTCAAGTCGCTTAAAAGAGGAGTTCACCGACTGAAATGTACTTTGGCAAGGAACTTAGATTTTCCATCTTTATATCTCATTTTCTATACTCAGCTGTTTTATGCTTATAGTCTAATTTTTGGCTGGCAATGGCTTGTGTCAGTACCGTATGAATATTTTTTCGGTACATTCGCCATACTGTGCGTTTGCCCTTCCCTCTATTCCCTCCATGTAGCTGCTCGTTTCCAGGATGGTCAAATATTTTTTATAAAGAAGCACTTCTCCGTGGAAAAATTAAGAAACAATAAAATTTTCTTCATTACATCACAAAGAATCGCTAAGCTCCAGTGTCTAAGTTGGTCGGAAATACTTATGAAACGGTCGAAATTGCGGTCTTTAGTTTGATTCTTCGAAAGGCTGTCGGTTCTTCATGTTTATAGAGAAGAATGATTTTGAAAATAAAGAAGAAGCAGGAAAATCAGGTTTAAGTTTTAGCGCCAAAATACAAGAAGAATTCCAGCAGTTACAAGCAGTAACGTCAAAGGAAGAAAGAAGAAGCGGAGTTGAAATCACTCTTTGGATTAAAGATTATTTGTATTCTTTGTTATCAGATAAGAGAATTTTCTGTGCACGAGGACTCCTCGATGACGTTCAAATTGTCCCTGCTAAGTTCTCTTTTTAAGATGCGAATTACAACTATGGTAACAGAAAATGAAGACAAAAACTCGTGATGGAAGTAAAAGAGAAAAAAAACTTTTTAACAAAAGAAAAGAGACGCTGACAATTGAAGAGTAAGCACTGGGTCAGAATTTATGAACGAAAAACAAAAAGCTTTAGTAATAACCGCGAGTCTCTTTTTCTGTATACCAGTTTTATTTCAAGTATTACTGTCATTTCTCCAAGATAAAATAAGCCATGGTTGGCACATTTATACGACAACCTTTACTTATTAGATTAGCAGCAACATCTTAACTTGCGAACAAGTTTGATCCTGTTTTCATTCATACAGGTTTTCAGTTTATTTCACTTGACTGCGCTCAAATAGCTGAAAGTATTAACTGCGACATTCATAGCAAAGTCATAGAAACATAAATCTAGGAATATACCTACATTAATTACAAGATACAATGCTTTGAAGTAAAACAATTACGCAACGAACCTTAACTTGCATTCACTCACGTGATTAAGGCTCAGGGGTTCTGTGAGCTATGATTCAGATTAACCTCTTTGACTTTGATGTGTTTTAAAACCCGTTATCATCTGACTTTTGTCCAGCCATTCAACTGCCAATAGCTTATACAGCTTCAGCAGTGGTTTTGCCCGCAATGTGGTCAACAATTTGGAGTCATTCCTCACAAGCAAAAGAGTACTTCTAGCAAGGTTGCACCCGAATCCGACGTATACCCTTCTTATTGTACCTGCAACCTGCTTTCCTCAAAGACAATACACGAGCACGTCGTTGTAATTAGATGAAATATAATTACATTTAGTAAATATTTCGTGATCACAATATTTCGGAAGAGCTTAAAAAACTCAATGTCGAATCAACGCAGAAACGCAGAATTGCTATTGATTGATACATTTACTTGGTCATATCGACTAAAAATCGAAACTGCGAATAAGGTGTACATTACAATCAAGACTCGATTATCAAAAGTTCAGCACAAATTTTAATAGTAAAGTTTCGATTTTAACTAAATCGTCTTAGAACTAATTGACAACAAAGTTATGCAATCAGTTAGTCTGAAGATTAGTTAAAAATCGTAAATTTACTATTAAAATTTGTGTTTTATAAATCAGATTTTGATTATAATACACACCTTATACTCGGAGTCTTGATCTTCGTCTTGCTAAAGAAATCAACTGGCAACGGATTAAGCGGATATCACAAGACAACTAAAGTTGTCAAGGGGGACGAGACCCAAAGTTTGAATTTAAAATTTTATTCTGAAAAAAAAAAAATCTGTGAATCGATGAACATTCAGCTTGCAATGATGTCTGAAGTATTTTTAGGAAATCTCTATTGCGTCTTAGGTTCTCAATAACATCTAACGAGTTTCTTAACGTGAAACTTAATCGAAAAATGTTGACCTCTAAATAGTTGGTCGACCTTGTCACAACATTCAGAAGAACCTGGCGGTTCTTTTAATTTCATCTCACTCATTTTAAGCGAAAAATGTTACATAAAGAATTCGTCGACGTTGTACTTGCTGGAACACATTACGTTTTCAGCTATCGCATCATTGTAAAAAAGGCCTTTACGACGTAGAAACAGTTTTTCAGCGAAATCGTGCAACTGTAAGCCAAGGCGACGTGGGGAGAACTCTCATGCAGAGATACCATTTCCGTATACTCTCAGTTTTTAGCGTAAAAATCTATAAATAAATGTCATTGTTTGTATTAGACATAATCCAGGGTCGAAACTTAAATCGTTCTTTTAAAAAAGAAAATTGCACTTTCCCCTCAATAAATCGATGAAAGATATGTTTATAAATGCTGCTTAATAACTCACCACCTAAAAAACGTCTTGCTGTAAACCCACGCATATATTTAAGTTAAAGTGCATTTAAATGAATAACCCTGAACACTCATTCCCTTTCGAGAGTCGTGAATACGGTGAATATAAGTGAATGAAACATTTTCCATATCTAAAAACTAACGTTTTACTCATTTAGAAGTTATTTGGGGTACAACCAGGCTAAAATGAACATATAAGGAACTGTTTTAATCTAAATTACACGTATCAGTATCACTAAACTTGAGACGAAGCCGATATCTTTGAATAAAGTTGTCTTCATCAACGAAGCAGGAGGCCCATATTTTCAAAGGATCTAATATACCCTCATTGCTTTACTCCTTGGCGGATTTGGATAATCCAAATCTGATTATCTTATAATTTGGATCCAGCAACGTTCGATTCGCTATTTAACAAGATTAAACAATTATTCTCTTTGCAGGCTAGTCACATTATCGGTTGATGCTCTTGCAACAGCAGAGTCTACCATAACTTGGAGAGGAGATCTTGAGTAGAGCGCTTATAGATCAAAGACCAATCGGAGGTTGCTAGATAATTATTATGGCCACATGCCGATGGGGTTTGCACAATATTCACAACTGCGCGCTTTTTGTCTTCTTCAAAAGCGAATAAAACGTTTAATCGTTTTGTTGACCGAAAGAAGATATTGCAACTCACGAGTACCGCCCAAATCGGGCGGGAAGCCTTTGTGAAGAAAGAACTCTTTGCCATGACCGGATAAGGCCGTCAAACAAAGAAGACAAAATCTTTCAGATGTTGGTAGGGTCATCAACACATAAAAAGTTTAAAAGAGTGAACTTTCAAAAGACTTTTTAGGGAACACTCGTGTATATAAGTAGCTGAAGGCATCACAGTAGTTCACATTAATGGGAACAGCAGACCAGATCAAAGCAAGCAGAAGACAGGAAATGGCGCCAGATAAAATTAAAACTATTCCTCGCCATAGAATTCTTCGTAAAACTATTCCTCGCCGAGTGCTGTTAGCAAAATGCCGCAAACCAAGGCAACACTCCATGAGAATCACAATCGTTCGTCTGTCAGTCAGAGAGAGGAGTGTCATATTCAAAGCCCTTCGTATAACAATGTAGGTAAGCGTTGGAGAACCATGGCCGTCCATCCAGTTCTGCTGAAGTAACATCTCAGTATAAGTACGAAACAAGCCATTATTCAAGCAACAGGAGACGCAGGAAAAAGTACAGTCCGCATTGAGCAACCGGACTGTGAATGACGATGTAAATAGTCAAAACTACACCACGTCGACTAAACACTGGGAAATCTGTACCAGATGAGTATCCACGCTTCCGCGCAGCATTTACTCGTTCGTCTCAACTTGCTTTACCCTCTAACATTCTGTTGAAAAAAACTGAACTTTGAGTAAATTGCTCAAACCCCGAGACGTGTTAACAGAATCCATCGTTCACTTGGATCTGGACCTTTCGTCCACGTTGATCAAACTGTCTTTGCCAACTCGACAATCTATAACCTCAGCTACAATGTTCCACACGTACTGTGTACGTTCAGATGACGATCAAACAGTAATGACCGTTTGGTGCACAGGTTTACCGATGGCTAAGGTCCACTAAATCAGCCTGAAAACTGTCAAAAACTTCGAGGATACCACCATATGTCAGAATACTGATAAATGACGCCACCAAAACGCACTACCCACAATGTTTGGTGGACATTCGACCTAAAAACATTAGTTCCTAGGCTGAGTTCTTCAAAAACTAGGCCACATAATCAAATATAACACACTTCAAACAGACCAGTGACTTTTGAAATGAAATAACATTCTGTTTGGCCATTTGCTTCGAGAACAGAGCATAAATTACCAGCAAAATGAGTCGTTGTAACGTTGTTATCCATGTCAAGCTGTTTAGTAAATACTGTCGAAACTATACCAAAAACTGATTATTAAATATTAGACTGAAGTATTTGAATGTCATAGATCATAGGTTCCTATCGACCAGAAATGGACGGGTGCCTAACTGATTTGAGTTGAAAAGTGAAAGCTTTAAGTAGATATGCCTTTGATAACTGAAGTCGGAGAGATGCAGAGAGAAAATAAAGATTGTGAGAAGAAGAAAGCACCCATGAAAAGATATTAATCCGGATGCAATAAAAAAGGCATTAAAAAATAGCTTGCTGTGTATATTTATATCTGTCGGAAATCTTCATGTCAACCGCTTTACGCGTCTAAAAGTAGAAGATATATTACGTTTTGCGGCATATCTTTGAGCAAATGATCTTCAAAACGTAAAGCTTTGTGGCTATCAAATGGCATACTCAGCATTCTGAGAAATCTGTTAGAAAAATTTGGGGCAACTGATGTCACAGCATATCGTTCTCTATAGAGAAACACCATTGTTATGCCAAGCTCAACGAATGCGATGTCTCATCTTGTGAAAAAATATTAAATTGTATTCTGAGACACGTGGGAATTTCGCCTTTAACAGCTCCAACCCACCTTTGGAAAGCATCCTTTCTCACCATTGGGTCACGAACCATTGTTTCTTTTTATGATATTACAATATTTTCTTCCTCTTGCGCGAAATCCGACTCATCGGCAAGTTCAAACCGTCTTTAAACGCAAATATTGGCTCGGCATCAGTTTTTCTTTCAAAATTTCGGTCACCCTTTCATTTTCGAAATTGTACTGTTTTTTATTTACTTCTTTCTGTTTATTTACTTTATTTCGGTCAATTCTAATAATGTTTGTTTCTTATCGCCTCATGGTTTCCTTCCCATCGCATTTGTAACCGTTATTTTCAACAACGCCCTCTTAATAGTTTATATTTATATAGATATATATACACACACACACACACACACACACACACACACACATATATATATATATATATATAAATATATATATACGTGAACGATTAGGTTTACGGAATACAAAGAGGGCTCAATACCAAACAGGTAGAGCAAATAGTGTTATGTCACTTACCTCAAAAAGTTACTACAGCCTGTTTCATCTGAGGGAACCTTCAGGTGACTCCCTCAGATGAAACAGGCTGTACTGACTTTTTGAGGTAAGTGACATAATCAACAAAATGTAACCTAAAAGCCACACAAGTGACTTGAATAAATAGAGTGCTCGATACCATTTGTGTTATATATATATATA
>JBAHVQ010082127.1:4382-26837 GCA_036872915.1 Nanipora kamurai | reverse complement strand
ATTTGTGTATTTTTCTGATTAAAATCAACGAAGAAAAGATCGAACTACTTCACGAGCAAATTGTTGTTGTCAACGCCATGTAAAACGAACCTGAATCTGGACTGTTTGTTTTCAAATCATTTGGGAATTTTTGAGCCAAAACGTACCGATCTGTACGGATAATTTATTGCACAGCTACAGTCAATCAGCGCGTGTCATTTTGCATACACACAGGATAACGAGCTCAACTAACTAATAAATATAATGTTAATGCAAAACATTAAAAAATCTCACCTGTCTTGCTGTCTTTCGGTAGCTAACTTAGATTCAGTTCCCGCAGGGGAGACCATAGAGACTAGCACACTGCCACGATATTTGTGGTCAATGTTTACCTGCACACGTCAAAGAAAGCAAGCGCGGTGATCACGACAGCCTAATAAAGCCTACATACAGCCTACGTATTGCCTACATATAACCTACATATAACCTACATATAGCCTACATATAACCTACATATAGCCTACATATAGCCTACATATGGCCTACATATAACTTACATATAGCCTACATAAAACCTAATATAGCCTGCACATAGCCTACATAACCCGTTTCACAAGCAAAGTATTCCAAGGGTTCTTAAGTAAATTTTTGGAGCATGATATTTCACATGATTCTGTGCGGGATTAAGTGCGGAAAAACATATACATGCACTTCCAACACTCATTAACGATTCATGAGGAAAAGTTAGCTTTGAGCCCTGCTGACAATTCAAAGTAACCGGTCTTTACCCAGTAAGCTCTATATATGACTGGAGGGAGAACTCCAGTTTACCGGCCGGGAAAAAGCCAAACATGGCCAACATGGAGGCCAATTTTGCACGTCAGTTTCAGGCTCTACGTGATCTCAGATCCTGGAACTCATAGAGACTGGAACTACTGAACAACGTGAAAATTCCCCCGGGAACTGAAACTGACGTGCAAAAATCACCTCCATGTCCGCCATCTTTAACTTCACCTTAGGGCCAGAAGTTAACTATCCATTCGTATATAGAACTCACTGACTTTACCCAATAGCCATTATAAGTTGTGTCGATTTTATAATGTTGGATGTCACTCCGAGCGACCAACCATACCAGACAAGTACAGAAAACTCTACTTGGCCTGGCTGGGATGGTTCGTCACTCGGAGTGACATCCAACATTATTATTCTCTAACCGAGTTCATTCTCTCACATCAGCTAACCTAAATTGTGTCAATTTGTTCGGGTAATTTTTAAGTTGAAAACTTACGGTAAGTGTTACGTGTTCCAGAGTTGATAACTCGACCAATTCACTCTGCCTCACTAAAAATAAACCAATATCAATAAGATAATAATCTACAAATATAAATGGAGCAAGATGACAAAACTCCTTCAACTGATCTTACCTAAATATGTTTCAATAAGTTGGTTACCAGTTAATGGAATGTACTTATTAACATGAATCACTGGTGACGACCATGACGTCATCCAAGGAGCTGGTTTCCAGACCTGTCGACGATACGTAATTTAAACACTTAGTTTCTCTTACTCTCACTCTGCCTTTCTTCTTCTTTCTTCTCGTTTCTTTACTTCCCTTCTCTTCCCACCCTTTACTTCCTTTTCACTTATTTTTCCATGCGTGTTCCACCACACCTTTCTCTCCAACATTCAGTTAAATTATTTACCTTTGCCAAATTAACCAGTCGCCAAGAATCCATCAAACCAAAACCGTACTTGTGACTATGATGAAACCCAGCCCCATTCGTATAATAAACGAGAGCATCACCATCGTGCTAAACCATAAAATACACCCTCAGAAATAATTATCATAAGGAAAGGAATTGCAAAGACTAAAAAATCACAAGAAAAATGTTGTGCACTGGTCTGTTGACTTATTATGTACAATTTGTAAAAGCACTTCTAGGAGTACAGCATTACAATGTCGTACTATTTGCCTATACTTGTCTGTCTTGCAAGTATCTACGTAGATATGGAGGAAAGCGGGTAGTAGGTAGGTAGGTAGGTAGGTAGGTAGGTAGGTAGGTGGGTAGGTAGGTACGTAAGCAGGTAGGTAGGTAGGTGGGTGGGTGGGTAGGTAGGTGGGTAAGTAGGCAGGTAGGTAGGTGGGTAAGTAGGCAGGTAGGTAGGTAGGTAGGTGGGTGGGTAAGTGGGTAGGTAGGCAGGAAGGTAGGTAGGTAGGTAGGTTGGTAAGTAGGTAGGTAGGTAAGTAGATAGGTAGGTAGGTAGGTAGCTAAGTAGGTTGGTAGGTAGCTAAGTACGTTGGTAGGTAGCTAAGTAGGTAGGTAAGTAGATGGGTACGTAGGCAAGTAGGTAGGTAGGTAGGGAGGTTGGTAGGTAGGTAGGTAGGTAGGTAGGTAGGTAAGTAGGTTGGTGGGTTCGTAGGTAGGTAGTTAGATGAGTAGTTAGGTAGGTTGGTGGGTAGGTACGTAGGTAGGTAAGTAGGTTGGTTGGTAGGTAAGTAGGTTGGTTGGTAGGTAAGTAGGTAGGTAGATAGGTGGGCAGGGAGAAAGGTTGTTTGTTTGGTTGTTTGGTAGGTAGGTAGACAGATAGCCAGGTAAAAGTAAAGTAAAGTTCCTTTATTTATCCTGGATAACCCTATCAGCTAAACTACACTGTTATCCCTAGAGGTCCAGGAAGGACCATCCCTCATGGGTCCAGTGTTACTACAGGAGGAAACCGGAGACCCGGAGAAAACCTATGATGTTTGGTAGAATCAAACTGGACAACACTCTTCTTATATGTGACCAAGGTAACTTTAATCAGAAAACTGCGCGTAGCCAGAATCGAACCCTGGTCACAGAGGTGAGAGACACGTGCACTACCACTGTGCCACCAACACCCTAA
This sequence comes from Nanipora kamurai, assembly GCA_036872915.1. Taxonomy (NCBI): domain Eukaryota; kingdom Metazoa; phylum Cnidaria; class Anthozoa; order Scleralcyonacea; family Helioporidae; genus Nanipora; species Nanipora kamurai. Next base: position 23,975 of record JBAHVQ010082127.1, on the reverse strand, counting down.
GTACGTACGCACGTAATTAGTAGGTTTAAAGGTAGACTGGTGGGAATGTAAGCAGGTGGGTAAGTAGATAGGTAGGTAGGTAGGTAGACGGTAGGTGGGTAGGTGGGTAGGTAGACGGTAGGTTGGTAGGTAGGTGGGTAGGTAGGTTGGCAGGTAGGTGGGTAGGTAGGTAGGTGGGTAGGTGGGTAGATATGTAGGTAGATAGATAGGTACGTGGGTAAGTAGGAAGGATAAGGGCAACCACTTAGAAGTTTTACAAACCTTAACTGCAGAATATACTATCAAATGTTGAATATCTCGCCACGAAAGACAAGACCTGCAATTCAATTAGAAACTCAGACTGATTGTGCTCGTCTCAGACAACAAAAAAAAATGTTAAGAGCCTTACATAACTTTGTTACCAGTAGTTACAATAAACCTCGAACTGGTTCGCAAGTTTGTTCCACGTTATCCAGATATTTCTTTTATAAACAAATCTGAAGCTAAGCAACAGCTCTGTTCAACATAACTTAAAACATGATTGTGAACTGTAACCCTGTCGCAGCGTGACGAAATCATCAGCTTTCTTGTAACCGCTAAACTTTATATAGACTGGAAAGCTGACACCAGTCAATGAGCTAATCAAAAAATGAAGCCAAAAATGGCCGACATGGAGGTCTTTTGGTCATTTCCCCCAGGCCTCCACGCGGGGTTGATCGTTAGTGTTTAGTCCTCTCAAAACAACTGACACTGGGGGGTTTCCAGGAGTTACAGAACAACACGAGGTTTTTAATTTTCGGCCAAAGGGAGAAAAACTTGGTCGTCGAAACCCCCCGAAAACCTTGTCTTAGATGGAGAACTTACCTCCTGGAAGTCAAAAAAGTATTTGGTGTCCAGGGGATTAGTTCTATGGTCCGGTTTGGGTTAAGGTTACAGGTATTGTTTGTGTTAGGGACTGGTTCTAATTAATGTGAGGGACTGAGGGAGACAACCAAAAGGGCCCCATGTCGGCCATTTTTGGCTTCACTTTTTGAGTGGCAGTCAGCCTTCCAGTCAAAAAAGAGTTCAGTGCGCACAACTCGTGAACATGCTCTCGATAGCTTTCGTAGCTCAGTTAGTGCACCGCTGCACTAGCTTCGCAGAGTCGCAGGCTTGATTCCCAGCCGCAGGCCCAATAGTTTCATCTTTCGGTATCGGTTGGGTCTTGAATTGTATGACACTCGCACTTCAAAATTTAATTTCACTCAGTTAAGACGCCGTGTGAGATTCCTGGCCATGCAGCTTACCTGACTTGTAATGCTAAAGCCAGCATTCCGGCCGCCAGCGGAGCAGCAGCTGAGGTTCCCGTATGTTTGTTTGTGCACCCCGTACCCGATCCCATTCTCCAGTCAGTGGTAACCTATCAACAGTAAGAATGAAAATAGAGATCTAGAGCTATGTACTCAATTGAGGTGTATTCACCAACTCCACCACCAATTCTAAGCCTACTTCCTCCTTTACCACCATTTCCATCTTCCCCAAAACCCTCCACCTCCTTTTCCTCTCTCAATCTCCACCTCAGGCCTCCATCTTAAATTGATACTTCACTCCACCTTCAGTTCCATTTCCATCTTCGTTTTCTCTTCCAACTCTTTCGCTACCTCTTTTTCTATCCCTACATGTACCCCTATATCCACTTCTGTCCCCTCAAATTCCATATGGTCCTACACTTCAACTGCAAATTTTTATTCCTCCTTCATTTCCACTGCCATATTCTCTCCATCCCATGTGCACCTCGACAACGACCTCCACCTTCGTTCCGGCGCTCTCTCTCTCTCTCCTCCCACCTCTATCTCCACCTCCACCACTACCCTCTCCTCCATCGTCATTTCCAATTCCACCACCACTTCCACTTCCGTCTCCACCACCAAATACAGCTCATTCTCCTTCTTCCATCTCATCTACGACACCGCACCAACCCCATCTCAATCTAAGATATAAAAATAGGGTGCTACGTAGATAGTTATGAACGACTTGCAGAAAATGGTTGAGGGACTGGGGGAGACACAGGAGCTTGGGTACAAAAAAATTGACGTTTCGACCGAAGACTCCTTTATCGGAGTGAAACATGACTCAATATATCCGTCTTTCAATACATTTCTTCTGCCCCACTTCATCCTCAGTCCAGTTCCTGCCCCACTCGCCAAACTCTATCTCCTTCTCCATTAGCTTTTGGACTTTTTTATATCTTACAACCTCAATACCACCATTTCTTTCCCTTCATCTCTTGCCTCTACCACTGAGAAGCTTCGAAATATAATTAATCAAAAGCAGACACATGGAACAACAAAACAGTCAGTTTTATTAAGCTCTCACTTTCAGAACATACAAATTTCCTCCTTTGATAATTAACCTTAAATTGAAATTAAAAATTAGCTTTAAAAATAATTACTGACTTACAATATTCCTCAAGGGCCCTTGTCCACTGCTGTAAGTCGAAGCTAACATTGCAGCACAATGCTCAGCATAATATGGCATTCGGCCCGACTCATCTACAGCACCTGGCAAGCAGGAAATTAAAACAGTGATAGAGAATGTACGCAGCAAAATGCTGCATACGCAGTGCTGAACGTCAAAAAGGAAAAAAAAAAGGCAAAAGGCTAGAAAACTACCCAAAACTTAAATAGAAATGAGGTTTCGAATGAAACCCCTTCGTCAGAATTTCGCAGAATTAAGTGCCAGCTGATGTTTGAGAACATTTCATCGTCGTGGAAATCTGGAGAAAACTCTGAAAAAATATGATATAATACTCTTCTAACCTATCGTGACCGTGAATATAGAATTTGCATATCCATCAAAGTTGCAGTTGTCCCTATAGTGCCCTCCGTTCCCAGATGCCACCACGTAAATACTGCCCAGTCCATTCCGTCCTTCCCTGACGCCATGAGCAAGAGCGGCCTGAAGGGAAGAATAGATAAGAAAAACAATGGCAAAAAAGATGAAAATTCTTTTTATGCATTGTCAACGGAGTCCACACGGGGGAAAGAGTACTCCAAGGACCAATATTTGCAAGAGTTATTTGAATTTGACGTAAAATTCTATTTTAACACCCAAGAGTCGTATTAGTCTAATTTCCTCACACTCTCAAGTCAAGAAAAATTCCGATAAGGGTCAGAGATCGTAAGAGAAAATTCAATATAATGCTGACATGATATAACATCTATAATTTAGTACTCTGAGATAGTAAGAACTAAAGTTTTCAAACAAAAAAGTTTCTAACTTACGACGTTAAAGCAACAGGCATGAACACTTCACAAGTTTATAGTGGCGGTACAATTTATTTGTTTACCGTCTTTGCCATCTTACCTGTGCCAACTGATGTGGGCCATCTACTGTTTTGCCATTATCGTCTGGTCCCCAACTAAACAAAGCAAAGTACATGGTAGCACGCCAGCACTTGTGCCCGTATTAAAATTAAATACAACTTGAGCACAGTAAGTAAATTATCAAAAGTAGAAAACCAAACGGGTTTCGAAACTACCGGAACTTTGGTGTAGAAAACTGATGTTTCACTAGGACGAAGGGCCTTCGCTCAAAATATCAGTTTTTCTGCACCTAACAAGGCTAAGTTCCAGCAGTTTCACAACTCTTGTGGTTTTCTGCAAGTCATTCAAAACTGCCTATGCAGCACTCTACTTTTACATTATTCTTTGTGAAAAAGACCATGAGACTGAGTAGTTAGATGTTTGTGAAAGTTGACGAATCGTCCATATTAGTGTAGCCTTGAGAAAAATTGCTAGAGTTGGTTGAACTGGCTGATGTTTCAACGGTCTCAACGGCGGTCATCTCCTGAAGCCTTCGAGACTTCAGTCACTGCGATCAACAGCCCTTCTCAAGATTACACCAAAGTGGGATGTCCAACGTTCATCAAACAAACATCTAACGATACTCTCAGGTTAAAATCGTTTACTTTAAGACTGTATAGATGGATTTATTATCAAATAATAAAGGAAGTTAACGTAAAGCGGTGTCAGCGGTTGTCACCCACTATGTGCGGGAAATTGCGCCTGCGAAGAGCCGGGGCCTAGCTTGTCATACTAGTTGTCAAAGCGCAGAAGTCAAAATAGGCACGCTGCCTAACCCTCACGACATAGTGATGCTTGTTTGGTAGCACTTTCCGCCTCCTGGACCTTTCTCAAATCGTAAGTACCAAAATAAATTCCCTTGTTGTTGTATGGCGGACGTTAGTTGCTCCCCGTACTAGACGGGTAGCTTCCAGATCGGGGAATGGAGTAGATTCCGTCGGATGATTTGGACACCGATCTCCCAGCTGATCCTTGCGGTGGAGTTCCTCGCAAGCCGCTGTACACCAGCCGACTCCATCCCCTCAGATTTGCGCTGTGCCAGTTAAATAGAAGAACAGCAATCGGTAACCATAGTCTTACAATGCCGGATCACGAACATAAGCTATAGTTGGACACTTAGCGTACTGTTAATGTACGTTAAACTTTTCGGATGAGTTTGGCCGGAGTAGATACTGCTTAGCAATGAGGACAAAGTTCAAAAGAAGCACCTGACCCATGGTACTTAAAGAGCAAGTTATTCTGCGTTATTCGTCGTCCTTAACAAGAATTTGCAGCTAAAGCCGAACTTGTTTACTGCTCTGAATGAAGTTAACGTTTTTAGGCATCTGGGAACTCAGTTTACGCAAGAATAGAAATCAAAAAATGGTGTAAGTATCTATTTACCAAAGATTCGAAAGGAAGACTTTCATCAGAGGGAAGGAGGAAGCGTGAAGCTGGGTATGAAGTAAACTAATATGTTAAAAATAACAAGTGACGAATAGGGCTGAAAATAAGCACCAATCGACAGAAAGACAAAACCCTATTCTCTTAATTCCAACGACTGAAATTTCAATCTATTTGTCCCCAATTCCAGTTACTCTGGTTTGGTATTAGGGACCAAACGTTCAAGATTGGTAGTCAATCATTTGCTAGAGCAAAAGTTGAAAAGCTCAATCTAAAAAGTTTTAAGATTCAATTGATTTTAGAGTAAACGTTGTGTTTCCCGCCAAAAACTGGATCATTTACATTGATCAAAAATCAACAACTTCAAAGACTGAAATTTTCAATCTATTGAATCAAGAGAGCAAGAGCGGATGGCTTCTCACCAAAGAGTTAACAGTGTAGACCATAAGAATTTGAGTTGAAAAAGATAAGCCTGTCATTTTTTCTTTACCTGCAGCTATAGATATCATTAACTTGAGGATTCATATTAAAAGCCATTGCTTCTAGACTGTCAGTCATTGGACCATCAAGCACACGAATACCTAAAGTTAAGAAGAGTTTTCAGCAACATATATTTACAATTCCAGTACGTTTAGTGTCAAATATAACTTTTATGTTACGGACTCTTTTTATAACTTTCTGGCGCATTTTTTTTTCATGTTTGACGACACGGAGGGGCTGAACTCCTAAACTGTTCCCATCAACTGCTACTAGTGTAATGCTGCTTAACCCTAGGAGAGCTTTCGAGGCACTCGCAACTTCTCGTTTGCAAGCTCAAAATTCCTATTAAGCTTTTTCCTTTGGTGAAGTTCCTTACCGGACACTTTAGCGCCATAAGCTACGCCCACAGCACAATAAGTGTTGGCGACAGCGGCTATTTCTCCAGCGCAACGCGTCCCATGGTGATTGAGTCCAACGTCATCAGCACGTGGCATCGGATCAGCATCGTTAGAATTGAGATCCCAGCTCCCTTCAGATGACTGGAAAGTCAAGCAAGACGTGAATAAACGTGAGACCATAAAATACTACCCAAGTTCTTTTCCAATAGTGACTTATGCTCTGAAATTTTTCAACGAAATTGGTTGCTTCATCAATCATGCTTTTTTCGAACTATAAAACAAAACATACACCGAATAGAATCATCTTGTAAAACTCAAGATGTGAGTCAAAAAACAAGAGAGAATGTTTAAATGGTAATATTTCGAATTTATTACAAATTCATCATCAGTCCAAGTGACTAAAATTAAATAACAGCGGTCTTTTATATTTACAGTTGGGTGGTGACATCATTAGAAAAGAAGCCAGATCTATTTACATCTCAGATTGGCAATGTCATTAATTGTCAGAGTGTGAGAGGTGAGAAGAAAGTGGTGAGAAGAGTTATCACCTGAAAAGCGTCAACTCTTTGCTAGCTTTGAGATGTAAATAGATCTAGCTTCTTTTCTAACTGCAGCTACATCTTTTGCATCTACATCTGCATCTACATCTACATCTACATCTGCATCTGCATCTACATCTACATCTACATCTACATCAACTGCATCTTTTCTAACATCACTCAACTGTAAATATAAAAGACTGCTGTTATTTAATTTTAGTCACTTGGTCTGATGATGAATTTGTAATAAATTCGAAATATTACCATTTAAACATTCTCTCTTGTTTTTTGACTCATATCTTGAGTTTTACAAGATGATTTTATTCGGTGTATGTTTTGTTTTATACTTTTTCAAATTATCAGCTGGCTATGGTTTTTCAAACTATATTACTGTACAATTATCTCTTCCCCTGTAACTGTCCCTAACGTTCTTCAAGAGCCATCTCCGACGGATGGAGTGTTACTACGGGAGGAAACTGGAAGAAACTAAGAAAAGTTGCAGTGCTTTGTACAGTCAAAGCGACCAAACTTAGCGACCAAAGAAACTTCAGTTGGGAAACACCATGAAACTTGAACCCTCATCCCAGAAGTGTGAGATGCATGTGCCACCACTGCATCACCAAAACCCCCAGCGACTGTCTGTCTGTATCCCTCCAACCATGTGGTCATTTTTCAACCTGGCAGGCTAAGATGCTTGCACACTTGCAGCCTGCCTACTGCCTCCCAGCCAGCAATTCAGCCAATAAGCAAGCTAGCCAGTCAACCAGCCATCTACATCCATTGCACATCTACCAACCTGCCTGCTTGTAGCCTGTTCTTCTACCTGCCTGACTACCCACTTTCCTGCCCAGATCCCACCCTTGTACCTGCCCACCACCCTCCTGTATTCTCTATCCAATGTGCTGGCCTTCCAGCACATTACCAACCAGTTCCTGCATGTCTACCAACCTGCCTGCCTGCAGCCTGTTCTTCTACCTGGCTGACTACCCACCTTCAGGCACAGATCTCACCCTTGTACCTGCCCACCATCCTCATAGTAACTGCCTCTATCTCCAGTCTTTCTAACATACTGCACAAGACTACCAACAAATGTTTACCAAGCTCATTATCTCAGAAAAACAATTTCTGAGCCCTACATGTAGACAGGAATCAAATCTGCAACCTTCTGATGACCAGTGAGATGCTCTAACCATTGAGCTACCAAGACTCAGAGGGTGAGCTAAGGTACAGGATCATCATATGTACTGCCTTAGCAGAAGTCACAACATGATAATAACAATGGAAATACTAAATGTTGAATATTAATCTGGTTCAAGTAGGAGCTTGGTTTATATCAGGGGACCAATGCATGTTTGTCAAACTTGTTTCCTCAGAAAAATGACCTTTGGGTCCTAGATTGGAATTGAACCTGTAACCCTCTGCACCAGTCATTAGAAGGTTGCAGGTTCAATTCCTATCTAGGGCTCAGAAATCAATTTTCTGAGGAAATGAGCTTGATGAACATTGCCCAAACATTACTCTAGTAATATTTCTGGCACTTGGAGACAAAATTGTTATCAACACTCACATAAAGGGACCAAAGTGTCTCATGCCTGACAGATTGTACTTCAAACATGTGGAACATACATGTATTATCACAGAATTGACTTCATTGAATTACATAGCTCAAGCCAACTCAACTTACATAATTTTCAAAGATGTCTGGGTTTGTCCACTCAACTCCTAAACATACAAAATAAAACTCAATATACTAGAATCTGTGTATTGACCTAAAAAGGTGTCAGCTCAAATCCAATACTAGTAGACTAAAAAAGTAGATGTATGTATGTTGGTAATAATAAAAGTAATGATTGATGGTATTTGCTGTTGCAGTTTGAGTAGATTGTGTAATGTTACCTGGGGGTGTCTACCCTAAGTGATTATAATGTGCAAGCATTGTGATACTTCTACTTCTACTTCATTTTACCCCATTCACAGTAGGTTTTCTTTTGACCACCTGTTTCCCCCCCTTTGTTTTGTTTTTTTTTCTTCTTGTTTTTTCTTTGGTACCGGAGCCAGTGATTCAATTATTAAGGTTTGTTAGCTGTTTTGGGGGAGATGATGATTGTGGTAAATATCAACAAAAAAAAATTGTGCTACACAATGGCAGTTCACTGTAACTTCGCCAAATTAGACAGGTGACTTGTTGATCATGGGATGGAGTAGGTGCCATTAGTTGGAGGCCTCCTAGAGTCCTGGCTGTTAGCTTTGTTGCCAATCACAGGCCACATACACTTTAGCTAGCTATCATCTCCATCCCTGCCGATTGGCAGCAGGCACAGTAGCTAAATTAATTGTACTAAGTTGTGTGGTGAGAGTTGATGATTGCTAATTAGCCAATAATCATGAAATTAGTCAGTGTAACAACATTATAACTGCACACTTTTAATGTTTAGAAATAAGTGTAAGCATTCTTTCACATTTTACTTGTAAATAAACACACAGCACAGATAGCAGTAACAGTATACAATGCAAAACAGAGTTAAGTATAACTGTCACAAAACACCTGTAGCCACCTGTCCACATGCTTACCAAATACACATGCACTGTAAAAAGTTTCAAGTACCAGACAAATTTGTCAGTAATGCAAAAAATAACATCTGATCCATGGTCTGAGCACATCTCAGATCTTTTAGACAGGGTGAAACACTTATAGTAATAAACAGAGAAAACCACACTTGAAAGTGTTACAGAACATCAAATTTAACATGTGAGAATTGTTTTTTCAGAAAACCTAGTCGTGATTTTTCTGGTATTTCCAAAACTTCGGTCATGAAAATCATAAAACGGGTTATGAATCACAATTCATGACCCATTATTTCCAACCTTGTTAGTATTATTTGTTAATTTCTTAAGACCATAAAAATTAAATAAATACAACTGTCAACTTACCATCATCCACAATTGCAACAACTACTCCATGACCAGTTATGTTATGTTCCCATACTGCTGTGACATTTATGTCATGACCAATAAACTGAAGATTGTTCTATATAATGCAAGCATGTATGGTAAGAAAATAGCCATGAAATGAACAGCTAGTGGATCCATATGTTTGATGAAGTATTTTCAATGAGAACAGGGTGCAAAAGAATCTCTCCTGGAGTTTATGTAAAAATTAGGAGCTTTAGAGTAATCTTGAATAAAGTACAGGTATTTAATCAGAAAAATAATAACTGATAGTTAATATCTCAACCTTTTGGTCTACGTAAGCTAATTAATCTGTAATTAAACAAAATAGACAATCAATATAAACAATTAGAAAATAAATATATTAAATGAAATGTGGTAATTCAATATGCTGGCAACTGGCTTGTGTTGAACACAGTGTAGCAGTAGTTATGACCAGCTGAGATGCATTGCAGTATCAAACTTAAAATGATTCTTGCCAGAGAAGAATCACACGGGAATTACAATTATAATAGGCTGTGGCTATAGGTCTGGTAACCAGAACCCGTTCTGAAAAAACTAGAGGTCCTGATAACTGGTTGCAGTACCAGCAGGGCCACATGATTAATCCTAACCCTAACTCATACCCTAAACCCCAACCCTAATAGTGTGGCCGCACTGGTACTGGAACTGATTACCAGACCTCTAGTTTTTTCAGAACAAGTTCCAGTAACTGGACCTATAGCTACTTCGATTTTTGTAATTGCTGAGTAACTGTAATAAAGTACCATACAGGATATTCTTCATGATGTTCTACTTTATTACAGCTGAAAGATGCTACCTTACCCACTATAACAACTACATACCCCCTAAGTATGCAAGTCAACCTACCAGGTGCCACTGACTTGGAAAGTATTGATCCTTGAATCTTAAACTTCTCTTGTACCTTTTCCTAACTGGTTCTTGCATTGACCATTCTACTTCAGGATGTTTCTTTAGTTCCTCACTTATCCGACGCATTTCTTCTCCCAAGTCAGAGCCATTGTAAGCATTTTCCCTGTAAAATGTTTCATGTACAAGTAAAAAATGTCCACGTAAGCCTCCGATCTGTCCATGGAAGGAAAGTCCAGTCTCGTGAGCTATATTTTTGGCCATTTTTCGAAGGTTTCCATCATTCACTCCTGCTCTTAGGGGAATTTTTATCGCCCAAGAAGATGCCATAACCTCTGAGGTTGACTTTGAATGATCACTCATTCCAATTACATGACTAGTATTGGTCAACAAGAATACAAAGTCAAAGATGAAGAATCGAACACCCAGCTGAAGACATCTTCCAGAGACCATAACAATGACATCGAATCAACCAAATCTCCATAAACTTAAGGAATTACCAGGGAAATATATCAACCAAGGTAACTCTCGCCACATTTCTATTATTAAATTAAAAGGAAACAGCCCACAGTAGCCATTTTTGTTTAAGTACCAGTCATGCTATTCAGCCGCCATCTTTCTTCCCAAACAATCAACTGGTGACCAAGCTTCTTTCAAAACACCCGCCAACACAAAACGCACAAAAACAGAACGAGAAACAAATAAAACAGAAACTCTTCGTAAAACTTTCTCTTTTGTTTTCTGTAGATCAACGTTGTCGACTTAACAGTTTATTTGTACATTGTAGTCTTTTTGTGTATTGCTCGGGCTTCATTGACAGCTTTTTAAACAAAGAACAGTTATTTAATCTAGTAATTTGAGAGCACGTTCCTTATCAAATCTGAAACGAAAAGAGGTACTCTAAGCACGAATAACACGAATGTAAAAACACAATGCGTTTTCCAATATGGCGTCCGTATCGCAGTTTTCTTCCCATTTGTAGGGCGATAAACCAAATTGTTTTTAATTCAATGAGCAATTCAGTGTATCGCTTGAAAATGGATCATCGTGTTCTACACGATACAGCAAAGAATGAATTTTTTATTAATCTCGGGAAAGGTAATGGAGAAATAAAGATGCTTCGAAATTCAAAATCACGACGAAAAGATACCTTGAGCTAAAGGTATCATTTCCTTTTGATTCAGTGACCATCAATTTCATTTGACCTTTAGCTCATACCTTGAGCTTAAGGTTTAAGGTTGATACTAAATTCTGCCATTCCGCAATGTATCAACAGCCACCAAGTCTGAATCAAGCTTGTATCCCACAGATAAACATCCACTAACATGTCAAGATAGTTTGAAGGTTAGTGGAAAAACAGATCAATAATGTTTCTTGTCTTCTTAGAAAAGGCAGTACTGCAATACCAGGTTCTTGGAAATCAAGTTATGAATATGTACCATACTGGAGTACCTGAAAGCCAAAGAGGAAAAGGAGTGGCTGGCCAGTTAGTGAAGGTGCAAAGGAAATCTTTTTATTATTATTCAAGACTATGTGTGCCTTATGAAGATAACATGGTTTTTTGTGAGCAATTTATGGTAGTGAAGTCAATTTACATGTATTTACCCTCATCAACAGATCAACCTTCAGATCTAGGGGGATCCGTACCCTTCAGTGCCCTGCTGGTACCACCCCTGGCTGACAGTTGTCACAAGGTGTACATCATGTCACGTTTGCCGCAAAGACGCACATGTCACGTGCCACATGTGCACAATTTGCTTGGTCACCCAAGGCTGGTAAAATCGACTGGTGTTAGCCAAAGCAAAATAATCAAGCATTAGTCAGTGTAAATAGAAGACTGATGGTTGGAGGAAAGCATTACTGATAACATTTTTTGATTGGGCTGATTATAATGGTACATAGATTGACTAAATATATAAACAAAGCAGTGCTTTTTACTGTATTTTCATGGATTACCTACTAGTTAGATTAGTATTAGGTTTTGTTACCAGGCAGCCAGTTGATTCGCATAGTTACTAGGATACTGACAATTATTATATATAATTAAAATTAAAAGTAACCTACAGTACACTGCAAATGATTTTTCAAAACCAAAATTTCTGAGAAACAGCCAAATTTTTTGACCAATGAGACCTACTACATATGATAGTTTAAAAATCCGAGCCTCAAATGAAGGAATGTTGCGGCATCATTGATTGGTTTTCATTGTACTTTTTGCTCTTTTCCTAGGCTGCATTCTCTTATGCGGTTGACAAGAATCTAAAAATACAGCCAACTTGTTCCTATGTTCAGCATTATATAAACAAGAACCAATCACAGGACATCATTCAAAGGGTGGTGAAGGGATGAGAACTCACTGGAGAAAGGATGTGTAATACAACACAAACATCAAGGTCTACTGTACATTAAAATTGCTGCTCCAAGGACAAAAGTGTGAAAGAATACAGTATTATTAAATAATCTGGCTATTGTCATTCCATTTTCAAAATGGAAACACAAAAGCAACATGTCATCATTCCCTAAAGTAAATGATAAACAGAGAATGACTGTAAAACTTGTTTAGTTGTAATTGAAAGCCTTTTTTATCATGCATATGTTTCAGAAATTATGAGATAAAGGTAGAATTTGTGAAAAATACAGATGTATTGATATTAATAGACACTTTTTATCGACTTACAAAGCCTGTCAAAATTATTTACATGCATTTAAATAAAAAAAAAGTTTCAAAAAACTGTTAGTGGCTTATTTACAGAATCCAGTGGCTGATAGACTTGGCTGTACAATGGATTTTCAAAAAATATCCTTATCCTTAGACACTTAATAGTTACTTGCATCAACAACAATACCCACAACACCTGCAGCCAATTTTGACCCACTACCCAAATTGCACCTCTTCTAGGAGACTAGGTAGTGAGGTGATGGGATTGGGACCTAGTAGGATTGTTAATCTCCAGTCATATTCAGAACTATTTCTTGTTTGGTTTGTTGGAAATCCACTAAGAAAATGTTGGGAGTGTAATTACAATTTTATTGCTCCTTAACCCTTGGGTAGGTTTGCAGGAAGTCTTCCCTTGACAAGTTAAAATCATCAGGTGTTAGCCAGAGTAAAATTAATATGCAGTTGCCATTTGGTAACTGCAGTGTCCAGTAAAGGGTTAAGGTGATAGTTTTTAACCTTTCATCAGGAAGATTTTCAGAGGTCTCCCCTTGACTAGAAAGGCATCTGGCATTAGCCAGAGTACGGTAAATAAAATATGAGTAGCCGATCTGTATCTGATTTACAAGGCGAGGTGGAAACAGTTCAGAGAGGATATAAGGTATCTTCATTTGGTAATTAAATTACATCATATACCATAGGTGTAGGAATTAAGTCCTCCAAAAGTGTTGAGGGGTAAAACCAGCATTAATCTTAGGTATAAAATTCTATAGTACCATGCCAAGACAGGAAAAATGCCTTGGACCAGCAGTAGTAATAATAATAATAGTAATACTGAAGGAGTGTTAAAGGGACTTCCAAGACCATTATACCCTTGCCTTTTCCTGGCTGGAAGTACATCAGGAGCACAGTGGGTTGGGTCAAGCAAGTATTACACCTTCTTACTTTTTAAAAAAGAGAAAGGAAAATTAAAGTTCATCCGTGCAAGTTCTCTGAAGACACAGTATCTGTCATTGCCTTACCTAACTGGTTGTTGGGAGCCAATGTCAGGAAAAGATCACTCCACTGTCCTTAAGTGGATGGTGTGTAGATACAAATAATAATAAACTTTATTTAACACAGAAATTCAAAAAGCTGATGCTTATTTGCACTGCATCTGTGTATATAATTCATACAATAAAATAAATATAAATTCAGAGTCAAAAATATAAACCTATGAAATGTGAAACTACATTCTTTACATTTGAACTTAAATCATTAAAAAAGTTAATAGCAGTATAAGATATTGATGGTTTGCAATCATTCTCTTGAAATTCAAGAGACAATGATACGGTGGCCATGTTGGTGACACGTACAATGGAAATTAATAAGATTCTTTTGTTAAAGTTCCACCACCATGGCTGCCATGACGTCACATGCAAACCATCAACAGGTTATCTGGGAATGACTTCACAAGTGGGTTAAAAGCATTTCTAATCTATTTCATCTTTCTGTGTGAAATTATCTTAACTATTTGAAAGTCTGGGCTCTTTCCTTTGACAACTAAAACACTCTGGCCTTAAGTTACCCAAAGTAAAACACTGAAGTGCCCCCTTGCCCCGTTATTGGTTAAGGAGATGGATTTTAACCCTTTGATGTGCAGTGTCATGCCTTTGACAAGTAAAATTGTCTGGCACTAGCCAGAGTAACATACTAAAGTGTGCTCTTGCCCATTGATGGGTTACCATAAACTTCATAGTCTATAAATCTTTATTTTTGCAGAAGCATAAAAGCATCAGATTACTGATCAGAAATTCTTACATGCAATGTAGAACATTTTGCAAACCTTCACTTGAAAAAGTTATGAGACTAGATATGAGGTTCTGTTGATCTCCCACTAAAATTTCAGAAAGCTAAATGAAAAAATCTGTTAGCTGATTTTATTACCTAATAAAGATATCTAAATAATAAAACTGTCTTAAGCCCTGTTTAGACCAGGTGCCAGTGGCACAGTGCTTGTGGAAGGGCAACAGGTTGGGCACTAGGCCAAATGCAGTGCCCAATGCAAGCAGAATGAAACTTTGCCCAAGCACAGGCACTGTCTTTGGGGACAGTGTCTATGCTCGGGCTTCTTTCCATTGTGCTGACTTGGAGCACTCCATTTAGACTAGTGCCCGGACCATTGCACATACTTTGGCACCTTGTCTGAATACCAGGTTATACTATGGGTTGGCCATAAAACAAGCAAATTTGTAGTGCTGGGCCCAAAAATATTTGGGGGAAGCTTAGTCCCCTCATCAAAATTATTACAAGGGTTATAATATTAATTTTAGGCCCAAATATTCAGCTACTCTTGTGTTTCACCTTGTAATCATTAATGATACACACATCTCTCAAGTCATTTTGAATGCGTGGAAATCTTGGTTCCTGGAGGGTTAGTATCCAAACAAGATTAGGATGAGGGTTTGGAGTAGGATAATAAGTAACCACTGCTACGCCCCCTGAATTTCAGTGTCACGTGAAATGATTACAGAAGTTGGCATTAGGCCGCTGGTCACTAGGCACAGCTGTTGACAGGTGGGAGCAACATGACCACAATTATTGACGTCGTTTTGAATAATTAAATTTATGACGCTTCAACTCTACTCGGATATCGCCAGGAGAACGTTCAAATACTCCGGAAACGTTTTGCGGTAAGTTCATACTCAAATTACTTAACTTTGGACGAAGTAGTCAACCCGGCCTCAAGAAGTGCTCTGAATGTAAACTGTGAAATTGATCTTGAGGAATTACAGTTATTTAAAGTCTCAGGATATTTGTTGGGACGTTTAGATAAACAATGTCGATGACAGTGCTCTTCATTCTGTAGAATTTTTCACTGTCAAGAAAGGCAAGGAATTTCTTTTATTCCCAAGAGTAGTTTCAACACAAAGTCATTGAAACCATTTCCGCTTATCGAAGAGAACGTTAATCAATGGATCAGCGAAAGCTGTTGGCTGTTTTGACTCGTTGCTTTACCGCTGTGATTTGCAAACCCACGATTTCAGTTTAAAGGGACAAGACGAGTAATTATCGTTTGTTACATATCTTGTTACTTTCTTTTAACTCAACTCTGTCATTCATGACTTTGAGATGCTGCTTTTCGGAGGTTTGTAAGTGTCTTGTTTCATATTTCTTGTTTCTTAAATCTCGAATTTGCAAGATGACACTCTTCGGAGTTTGTTTCCATTGTTGATTTCCTTAAATCGCGAGCTAGTAATGGCATTAAGGTAAGTATAATTACCTTGCATCTATTCAACTTCGAGCAAGTTCTATGCTGTCAGTTCGTGTATAAAAGAGTCGTAGACCTCAAATCTATTCTTAAAAGAAGAACCAAAGTTCACAATTTTGATCTAAATATCTAATTTCAGAAACAAACGTTCATCCAACAAAGGGCCTTCACTTGAAATGTCAGTTTCTCCATTCTTAAGTTCTGGCAGTTTCCCAACCCTTTTGATTATCTACAAGTTTTTCTAATATTACTGCCAATGCAGCACTCGACTACTTTTAATACACTTACATATTATGTTCAGATGGCTTAATTACAAGCTCCTTACCTGTATGTTGTGTTTCTAGGGTTACTAGCAAATTACAGAATCAGTACAAAACAGCACAGTAGCATACATTTCAAACCTTCTTTTCATAATGGCAAGTGAAAAAGGTATGTTAAACTTTACTTAGTTAAACTTTTTAGTAATGTTCATATTTTAGTCTTACACTTCAGTGGTATAACTAATTAATGCTTGCCCACTTGCCCAGGGCAAGTGAAAATCACAATGGGCAAGTATAAGCCAGCCATCTTAAAGTTATTATCCATAAGGTATGATAAAAAGTAAAATATAGACCAGTTATTGTGAAATGTTATAAAATAAGTCAAGTTCAATGCAAAGCAAACTCTTTCATAACTGTGAGGCAGGCACACACATGGCTACCATTTGGGGGATATTCCTTTTCCACTCGGATCAAGGCTATTATTTTCAGATTAACGACTTCATGTTGAACTGCTAAGTTGAGCCTGTTAAAGAAAATAAAAGAATGGTGTTATATACTAGTAGAAAATCCATGGTAACAATACTGCAATCATGTGCTTCAATTTTTGTTATTATATTGGCCAAAGATCACCTAGATCTGATGGCAAGTGAATTTTATTCAGGGCAACCGATTTTCATGTCCAACTTGCCCTGATGGCAAGTGGGCAAAAAAGTTAAGTTACACCACTGCACTTAGTTTATAATGATAGTAATTAGCATTCATGTTGTCATTATTTGAAAATTCAGTGAACTAAAGGAAGATTGAGCTGCCATGTCTCTCCCTTTGACCAGTAAACTGGTCTGGCATTAGCCGGAATAAAATAATAAAAGTCCCCCATGGTAGGCAAGGAGTTGAATATCTCCACAAACCTCAGGAGGAATTGTAAAAATACTGCAAGCCTACAACAATGGCTGAAATCATTGATTCCTTTCATACATGTACCGTTGTATTATTTGATATAATAGTCATTAACAAATAGAAACTGTTTTGCTGCAGTGTTTGCCTAGCCTGATACATACATCAGTAAGAGTTTGGGAGAACAACAGCCTGAGAGTGAGGGCTTACACAACTGCTTGAGAGTTCTCCTAAACTCTTATGAGACTAGTGTTTGTATCAGACCATGCAAACAAAGCCAAACATTTTCTACTCTTTTATAAAATAACTCAATCAACATAGGTAAAATAAACAGGGAAATAGCATTCTTCATAAATGTCATCAAACTGTAAATTCTCCTCAGTGTCAGGACGACGTGCAATGGCATAGTACATTGTGGCAAATGATGGTGATGCCACCTATTTTATAAATTGTATTATACTTTTCTTAAGGTAATGGACCACCTGCATATGATGCCTCATTTGGATATCCACCTGAAGCTCCAGGCACTTCTGGTCAACAGCAATATCCCCCTGGTACCTCCCCTTATCCTCAGCAGGGTTCAACCCCTTACCCAACAAGTGCACCCCCTGCATATCCTGTCCAAGACCCTCAAGCATACCCCCCACAAGGCATCCCTCAAGGTGTGACCCCAGGATACCCCCCTCAAGGTGCACCCCCAGGATACCCCCCTCAAGGTGCACCCCCAGGATATGCTCCTCAAGTTGCAACCCAAGGATACCCTCCCAAGGGTGCAGCTCCTGGGTATACCACTCAGGCTGTTCCAGTCCATGGCTACCATTCTTCAACACAGACTACAACAGTTATAACTCAGGTAAGAAACTCCAAGTTTACAACCTAAGTTAGTGCCGAGTAAATTTGTATCATGACTAGGCATTATTTTGCTCATTTAAATGCATGTTTTTCTTGGAAAAATCCTAATGTGTAAGGGCTTGCAGTCCAGCAAGTCATTGTCAACTGGCTCGTCCCAGGTTTAAATATCATAAGTAACCTTGCTCTGCCGTCTGAGTTCCAGTGGCTCAATGGTTAGAGCATCTGGCTAGCATTCCGAAGGTTGCAGGTTTGAGCCCCATATTGTGCTCAGTTTTTTTGAGTCCATGGTGTTCCACAGTTTGATCAGCAAAAATGTCCTCAGACTTTAAAGTCCTAATACTCAATACTCCAATTTTTCTCCATATAAAATGCTCATGCAAGGTTACTAAAATGCTTGAAAATGCTTAAATAAATTAAGACAAAAGAAAACAGAACTAAGGGTTCTCCCTGGCCTGATTCTTAACCTTACTTCTTTGAAAACAGCCATGTAAATTAATTTGTGACATTGAAGTTGGTATATACCCTTCTCCGCACAAGCACGGTCATACTGTACATCAAAATGGCGGTATTTTTCACGACTTTGACCAGCCATAAAATGCCCGAGTTTGGAGAAAACAGAACAAAATGACCAAAATACTTCTCAGGGTAATGTGTCAACTTTTTGGAGTAAAAAAAAATTTGGGGTGATACATACTTGAAATTCTTAAAGCAAGCAGATTTATTTCTTCCTTTGAGTGAGTAAAACAGTCGATCCCCGTATTTTCTATAAAATTGGATTTTCCAACTATTTTACATGATCAGCTACCTTTAAGTTGGTGTATGACATGTTTTGATCACACCAGTAAGGTCGCGATTCAAGCTTTTTTACGAAGGAATGCCAGATAAAACCTATTGCATGGTTACAGACCTTTGCTTCTAAAATGGAGCGCACGTTTCATTCTCTGAAGAAGAGCCTTTGCTCGAAACGTCAGAATTGCGCTGCATATATTAGGCAGTCTAGCAGCCTTTTAACTTTCCAATCCTATTACTACCTTTAACTTGCATAGATTGTTAATTTGTCCTTAATTCTAAACTCAAAATTTTACTTTATTGATTTTTCAATATTACAAACAATTTTTTTTCTAGCAACCTGGTGTTATTGTTCGCACGACAGTTGTTCCACCAGACAATTTGGCTTTGTCTATACTTAGCATGTTCTGCTGCTTCTTCATCGGGATATTTGCCCTGATGAAATCTATTAAGGTACTTGTACAGCGTATTGAAATTCTGTATTTCGATTCTGATCAATGAAGTCGAATAATTCTAAAGTTAAAGAAGAGGTCTTGTACATTTAACAACGTGGTTATCACTCCTTTCCTACTGAAGGTAAACTAATACGAAGAGAAAAATTGCTGCAACTTGTCTATCAAAGATGTTACGTTGCAAGTTGAGGCGAGATGTTGCCCGTATAACTATCCGCTCTTGCAACTTCTCAACCAACACGTTCCGTGTTGGAAGCTGCGGGAAGACATTCCAGAGAGCGGAAACGACTTCTACTTTTCACAAAGTCTTGTGGCAACATGCAACGTGGAAATTTGTTCCTCGACAAGTTGCACGTGCTGGTAGTGATACATGTCCGTTCAGCATTGTGCTCAACTTGCAACGCAACATTGTTGCGAGACAAGTTGCACGTGCTGGTAGTGATACATGTCCGTTCAGCATTGTGCTCAACGTGCAACGCAACATTGTTGCGAGACAAG